>MVJL01009473.1:0-119331 GCA_002156465.1 Macrocentrus cingulum | reverse complement strand
GGCAGTAGCGTGTGTATTCCTGAATTCGTCGATTCCAAGGAGGCATTGTTGGTCATAAAGCAGGGCAAACATCCCTGCGTCGCTGTCAAAGATTTCGTGCCCAACGACACAATACTGGGAACGGAGGGAAGCGCATCTCTGGTGATTGTAACTGGCCCAAATATGGGAGGCAAGTCGACTCTCATGCGTCAGGTGGGACTGCTGAGCGTCATGGCCCAAATCGGCTGCCACATTCCGGCTGAGAGCTGCAGGCTCACCATGGTAGATCGTGTCTTTACGCGTCTCGGAGCTGGTGATGACATTCTCACCTCTCGCAGCACTTTCCTCGTGGAGCTGACCGAGACCTCGGTCATTCTGAAACACGCCACGAAGAATTCTCTGGTGCTCCTCGACGAGTTGGGCCGCGGGACTTCGACCTACGACGGCACAGCCATCGCGGCCGCAGTTGCTAACGCGCTGACCAAGGTCCACTGCCGGACTCTGTTCTCCACGCACTATCACACGCTAGTCGAGGACTTCAAGAAGGACCCGAACGTGTCGCTGGCGCACATGGCGTGTCAGGTGGAAACTGAGGAGGAGGACGTGTCCGAGGAGACTGTCACGTTCCTCTACAAGTTCGTCGAGGGTGACTGCCCAAAATCTTACGGGTTCAACGCAGCCCGATTGGCCGGCGTTCCCCTGGAGATCATTAAACGCGCTCACGAGATTGCCGATCAGCTCGAGCGCGAAACAATCCGCCGCAAACTCTTTGTCAAACTCTGGAAAGCACCGCCTGGAAGTGTGAAAGGCCTGATTAGCGATCTGAAGGGCATAATTACGTGAAACTTCTTGAATGAATCAAAGAAAAAACTTACATTATTCGCTGATTATCTTCGTCTTATAATATTACAAATGTTACCATATTTTTATTTTTCTACCAAACTCGCAACTCATAAAGTATTCAATTAATCTACCTCACAACTTATCATAAAATTAACTTTTTGTAGTGCCCTATAAGCTGGAAAAATAAATGTCATCGAAAGAATAATAAATTTATCCATCTAATAAATTTTTCCAGCTAGCAAACATCATGCATATAGACGTATTGATCAACTAGAAGTCTCTCGATCATACCATGGAAGGAAACAACGCCCGGCGGTGTAAAAGGCGTAACGGCGCAAGAGTACATTTACATCAATTGAATATAAATATCACCGAGATTGATTCTCATGATTTGCAATCGTTTTGCAGTATTGAGGCGGACGACGATTATTTTCCTAACTATTGTACGGGCAAATGTTCATTAATTCTCTTTCATAATACACACAGGATGCAACAAATTCTTCATTTTCTGCTACAAATATCATTTTACAATGTATCCACTGCATCGTAACAATATTTGTGGCCTCGTTTTTTTTTTTCTAGACAGGTAACATTAAAGTTGAAATTTATTTTTCACACTAGACACGTCAAGACCTCCTTAATCACTCGTCCTTGAACGTGAAAATAATTAATCAAATTATACAAGTATTTAATAGGTATTAATTATGAGGATATGATACAAAAAATAGACCGACACGTTGCATACAAAATTTTATTAATTGCCAGAGTACAAAAAGAGATAGTCACAACTATGTAGGTGATGTTTTGATGAACTACACGCTAATTTGACTCACACCACAAATGGATGACAATTATTTCGGCAAAACATACATATTATAGTTTGTGAATAAGTGTACTTTGGACGCGTGAAGATAAGTATTATTATTTAAAGATATTATTGATTTAAATATCATTTTTCCCGTTTATAAATTTTTCGTCAAAATTCATATTTTGATTCTCAATACACATCGTGTATCAAATACTAACGATCGCAAGGGGGAATAAATATACTTGATAATATGCGTGCCATAAAAAGCAAACGTGACTTTGACAAACACGAAAAAAATTCTGTCAATAGCCAAATTTTCTTTCGCCCTTAATGACAAATCATTATTCAAAGTAGGCACAGAAGACAAAACCGAGAATGAGTGCACGCGATACAACAGGCATAAAAAGAAGAGAAAGGAACAAGGATCACGTAAAAAAAAAAAAATTACATTCTTAAATGAGAAGGCACAGAATTAAGCACTTGAATTTGTGACTTGCAAATAGTGCACTTGATTTATTTACCAATCTCAACTAAAACATAGTCGCAACATACATTTACGAAAAGTCCTAAATGTCTCTAACTTCTAAAAAAAAAAAGGAAAATTTCTTTTTCCACAAATCAATGATTGCTTATAAATTCACCAAGATTTTTATTGTTTATTTGCGACTTGCATTCATAGAACTGCAACTGATCTCTTTCTCTCAATGTCTTTCAAACACGTTAGGAAATTCACAGAAAATTAAATAAAAAAACAAAAATAAAGAAAGATACTTTAAGTATTTGAAATTCAGAAAAAAACAAAAAAAAAACTACAAGAAAGAAAAATAATAAACCATGGCAGAAGCATTACAAATTTAATTGTCGTAAGTATCGAAGGATGTATATAATTTAGCCGGTTTATCTTCTCTCGTTTAGGGCGTCGAATATCGAGCTCTTTACCAGAGCCCAGAGGAGTATCCACCCGGTGGAACACGAGTGCGAGCAGGCTTATTAGAATTTGGAGATGAGTCAGTGCTTGATTTAATATCTCCATTGACGCTGCCAGCACTGCTGCCATTTTGCGATGCCACAACGTTATTTTGTTGATCAGAATAACCAGTGCCAGTCACAGGATTGCCATCTGCAGAAGAAAAAAACCAACAAAAAAATTACATTTCTCAACTATAAAACATGAATTGTCCGATTGATGAATTTTTTTAAGCCTAAAAAAGCCCACACAAGTGAGAAAAAAAATAATAAAAAGTCCTCCGGAGAGCTAGAAGATACAGTGGTTGTTTGCAATTTATAAATCTCCACTCTACGTGACTACATTGAACAATTTTTCGTTGATCAAATTCAGCTAGGCAACTATACAGCTGATTAATTCAGTCACGAGTTAAAATAAAAAAATAACTATCAACTACTTACCACATTTTGAAACAAGGTGAAAAAAAAGGTATAACAAAGTATATGCTTGTTGACAGTGAGTTTCAACAGCGAGAATTTCCGATTAACTAAAGAAATAATGACTAAATCAATGGAGAGAGAGGGTGAAAGTAACACATGAAACTTCTATAATTCATATTAAATTACATAGTCCGTAAGTCAAGGGCCTTGATCGATGATTTGTATATAGTCTGAGAAATAAACAAAAGGTAAAAACAAATTGCAAAGGTCATTATAAGATGTATATAACTTTAACAAAAGGTTGAATCCATTCAAACACTTGATATTTTCAATTGTTTCAAAGTAAAATTGAACTTTCATTGAATTGTTCATGAGTAGTTTGTCGTAAAAATTTGTTACCTCGATACCGTCGTGTGTTGCGTCTGCACGCCATTGCTATTCCATCGCCAGTCACTGGATTCCGAGGCATGCAGGACATTCTTCCTGCCCGGCCATCACCACCAGCGACAGTTCACCCGAAAGATTAAGAGAAAGACACCCCGCAATCAAAGCAATTCACCCCATGCGCCATGATACAATCGTGTTTTTTTGTGTTAATGTAAATTATTTAATCGTAAGTCTCGATTAAAAATCAAAAATACTCTTACTATTAATTTAATTATTCAAAAACTCTGTATAAATTCTCAATCTCAAGACGGACAACTGTATGTGTGTGGGATATAGCAAAGAGTGAGCAAAAAAAGCCGTGGCACGCAATATAATAGGAAGTGAATTTATGCGGGTGAAAGCGTGAAAGCCTTTGGAATTTTTTGGATTTTTTTTCCTTCGTTAGGCATAAAAACACTTGTGTTAAAATAATACGAGGAAGTGAGTAAGTAGTGAGCGTGACAAAAGCATAAAAAAACACACAATGTGAATATTATTAGTAAGAAGAAGAAAATATTAGAGATGGCTAACTCAAAATATGTGTTGATTGCACAGGTGGCAGGCCCTAGATTGTAACCTTTAATCTATGGTCAGCAAAATGCATTTGATTATTTGTATAATGACGGAAAGTCTCAAGTTCTAGTCGACACTAGAGGTAAGAGGGGAAAAATGTCGATTTATGAGAGTGTCTTTGTGTTGTGTCCATCTATTTTTTTCATCGTCGTACGATTTTACACTTACGAAATCGGTTATTCCAATATGCTGCTTGTAAACATTGAACACAATTGAAATATTCTTTATATAAACTAGAAAAGAGTTAAGAAATGGGGATATGAAAACAAGAGTTAACTACCTACAGGATCTAGAAAGTATTTTTGAAAAAAATAAAATTAAGGGCCTGACAATGTGACTACACATATTTCAAGATAGCTTGACAGTGGGTTAAAGTTGTTAAAGTGTGTGTTTACCTGAGTTATCATTAGTATTTGCGTTGTCGTTGATCAAGGCATTACCGCCATTGATGCGAGCACCGTTGGACATATTAGTAGAAATATCTCCGCTGAAGGAGATATTGCTGCGCATGTGATTTTTTTTGCTGTGGATTTGGGGGTCAGGGGGGCCAAACAGGCGATTGTGAGAATCATTACCAGGCTTGTTTAAACGTGGAGTTTCTGGACTGCTGCTGCCTGTGCTTGATCCGCCATTACCGCCAAACAATTGCGATCCAAGCTGAGACTGCGTATGATTTTTTACACGACGAGGACTTATTTCTTCCTGTCCGGTGCCGAAAATGTCACTGCTTCCGCCACCCGGTGGCTTAAGTACCCTGAAACAAACAAATCGAATGTTCTTAGTTTATACTAATATACATGCTTTCGTATAGTTAAAACTTGACGAAAGTTTGTCTATCAAAATCTGCATAAATTCCAGCATATTCGACTTTTTGAGTAGAATAACTTGTTTTACGTCGGATAAAAATAATTATTTTATGTTTTTCAGTTAAATCTGTGTTAACAATAAATTTCGTGATGATTTGATGAAGAAAAAAAAAATTTTTTTTTTGTGAAATTTTCAAAGGGGTACCCCTTGGAAATCTCGTCGTTTTCGTGATTTTTTTGGTTTTTTGATGATAATTCAATAAATACGCGTTATATCGAAAAATTTTATTCTAGTTAAATTATCAAGCATCATATAAGCTACAAAAAACGCTAAATAAATTTTTTTATATCTCGCATAATTTTCGAGATATTACTGTTTTTTGAAAATTTTCATTTTTCAAAATATCTCGAAAACAACAAAAAATATCGAAAAATATTACTCTACATTTTTTGTAGCAAATAAAACCCCCAATCATTTAACTTCTATAACATTTTTCGTTATCTCCCTTAGTTTCAGAGTTATCAGCAAAAAACCAAAAAAAATTACAAAAATCGTGAGATTCAAAGAGCGCCCCTTCGAAAATTTGACGAAAAAAAAAATTTTTTTTCTTCTCTGTCAAACATCTCAAAAATCATTTTAAAATGTAATTCAACTTGAAAATAGAAAATTTCACGTTTTTCTCTCATTAAAAGGCACGTCAAAAGATTAAAATCCCCTAAAAATGACAATTTCTTCTGGGAAATTGCAGCTAGATCACATCCCTCGATTGAAAGGATGTTCCCAGCGTATTCAGCAGATCAAAATACATTGAACAACGTATAGAAATTAAAAATAAATCAATATCTCTCCATTAAAACGCACGTCATAAGGTCAAAAATCCCTTAAAAATCACCATTACACCTGTAAAATGCGTTGAATATTTTCCTAAAGGATTAATATTATTTCTCCAATTAGTTTAAAGTCCTAAAAAAAAAAATCCCCAAAAAATAAGCAACACCCTAACATCGTTTTGAACTATCAATCACAAAAAAACTCGCCCAGCGAAAAAAGCGTGTACTTACTACTAATTAATTAAACTGACTCGTCATTTTTTTATTAAATCCACAGTCATTGATAGGGATCAAGTTAATGCACTCTACAGTGATTATATTTGACAAGTTAAAAAGGTTCATCAGTAGGTACGAAAGGAGTACTTAAATGCAAATGAACAAAGCAAAATGTTCGACGGAGCGGTCTTGAAGAAATTATGTAAATGCTTGCGTGGCACAGACTGAAGGATTCACGGATTGTTGGTCACCCCCGTGTGAGTTTGAAGCCGACAATTACGGTATCGAGGACCGTTCTTCACTTAGAAGTTAGAAGCCTGGTGCGCGCGGATTCAACGTGCCATTCCGTTCAGTTACATCTATGTACCGATTTTTTCCTCGTTTTTTTTTTTCGTCTGTCTCGGACTCGTCGCAGTTACAACGGCACGCGTTGCTCACCCGAAGGCACGTGAGCGCACGATTCTCCTGTCTGTCTTTGCTCGCAAACTCGTCTCACATTCTCTCTGTCTGGCAATTAGACGCGCAGGATGGGCTTCTTCCATGGGCTTACCCTCTCTGCAACTTAATTGTCAGTAAATCCTCAGACACGTGTCGCTCTGACGATCATTGTTACGCCGAGCGAATTTTTTCAATTAAAATTTCCAACGGTACGATGATAAATTCATTGAACACCATGCGTGCTTTTCATTTTCACCAATGGCCTAGACAAAGCAGCACATACACACGAGGCAATGGATTGTAGATATGGGAATATAATGAGTTGGTCGTAGGATGAAGGAAAAAAAATGATCGCGGTACAGGATGGGTGTGTCCGCGGCGTACAAGTGATCGGAAACGACTCTGTGCAAGTATAAATGTACAAATAGCCTGTAGGTATATGGAGCTGTAGAATTAAAACGGACGCCTCTGCTTGCATCTCGCGTTCAGAGTGTTTTAATCGCGCCGTAACCACCGAGTTATAGCTTGTGCTACATGCACGACGCAGATGACGTCTAGACCCTGTCGATTTTCGATCGATTTAGTGCTGCATCTGCCCACAATCCTATTACTCTAGATGTAACCACACCCAGCTTTCAGAATTAAGATGATGGTTCTTTTTCATATTCTACATGAAAATGAACTTTCAAATAGCTGATGAAGCTGCTTCAAAAGGTTGTATCTCTGATATTAAATCAGTCAGAGATAGTCAAAGTCTCAAATCCATGGAACTTTTTTCATGTTTTTTATCGAAACTCCTTAAGCCAACTATATTGTCGATTCGGATATTATTCGCTTCTTTTTAGGTCGTGCCATCACGGATTGTAACATGAATTATGGATCGGGTTAATATATTTCTGCAACGATTGAAGATGATGGGATAATAAATAAGATTGTCGGGGGGAAAGAGGAAAAAAAAGGTCAGATAGAATAGGTACCAGTCTTAGGGATGTCTCCATCACACAAACTTTCCGATAAGTTCTTATTTCACCTGGCAGTAAACGAATTTAGTTTTATGCTAGCTCGATATTGCCATAGAGATGCCCTAGGATCATATTCACGAATATCTCCAGTCATAATTGTTATACTCTGAGTATTTTTCCGTCAGTAAATTCATGTAATTTTCTGTGTAACTCATCATTTAATATTATCTGTTGCATTGGTATAAAAAAACATTTATACTGTAAACAAAATCGCGTGTCTAAAGTCAAAAGGGTGTATCGCTAAAAAAAAAACTCTGAGCTTTTTACTTGCAGATATCTCGATAAGGATGCAAGTTAGAGAAATTTCATTGAGAAACTATTTTGTAGCTAATAAAATTATCTACAAAAACGATTTCTTGAGAAAATTTTTTATCTTGTTTAGTTATAAAGATATCATGGTTTAACACAGTGAAAAAATTTTTCTTTACGTTCTTTTGGATTTAAAAATACGAAATATATTTGACAATTCACTTAAAGCAAGTTTAACGACCAAAGAGATAAAAACGTATTTTTTTACGTAATAATAGAAGATAAGAATAAAAAATAGCATCAAGTTAATTGTCGAGTAATAACAAGAATTCATTGGCTCAAAGTCACACGAAAGTGTCGTGTGAATTTAATTGTGTCTCAAAGTGACGTGTAATTATGATAGTTAGATATATTGGCAATTTGTAAACGAGCACGTGAGAATTATTAACAACAAATAATCAACACCTTTTATTTTCAATAGTGAAATAATAATTTTTTAAAACGTAAATACAAAATAAACAGTGAAATTTACATTTCTTTTTTTTTTTTTAGTATATTATTTAAATAATTAAATATTGTATTTACCATAAACAAAATGTTTTTTTTTTTTTAACTACTTAATAACAATTTACGAGGCTTTGTCTGAAATTGAGTGTGGTACTTAGTGTAATTATCTTGTTTCAAAGAAAAAAACAACATAAAAAGTAAATTTCAACACAGCTAAATGACATGATTGAGACAATCATTTGGAAATTGATGCAATGGTCATTTTATTGACAATTTTCAATCTCCAAATAAGTCCGAGGCATGATTAATTTTATCCTCGGTACGAAAATGGTATTGTAATTTTTTTTTGTGCCAACGTAACTCGAGATTATATACTTGACGATGCAAACAATAAGTTCACGTAATACATTGTCTGTTTGTCACTGCAATTTTATTTTACATTTCCTCACGATCATCGTCGCCAGAGGCAATGAGTTAGTATAAGCTTTTACAAGCGTATTTATGGGGAATTAATCGAGATCAAGCAATTACTGTTTGAATACAAGTCGTCTCGAGGGAGAATCAAATCGATTTATTGCTCTACGATCATCATGATCTATTACTTATTCACAAAAAGTGTTGTTGTTGTTGTTGTTTTAAAGTCAGTTTAAGTGGCTTGGAGAAAGTCCAATTGTATCAGTTGAAATATATGAAATTACCGAGATTTTTTTAAGAATACCTTGGTTAAATTTCATTGTAATCTACACACACAATTTCACGATAGTTTCGACCACCCTAACGAGGTTAAGGAACGAGATCTGAGCTATGTATATAAAACCGTTACAACAATTTATCGCCATTTTCCCTGAGTTTAATTTACAACGCTTTATTGAATCCTCTTTCTCCCCTCTTTTCCTCTCGATTTCTCCAAGTATATGTATGTCTCATTCCGTACAATTACGCGTATGTTATTGCACTTTAATGATCCTAACCTGTGAGAGAGTACCGTTCTCGCTTTGCTCCAGCTCTATTATTCCGGTTTTTACTAAAAACATCAAGATTTCTTAACATATTAAAACATTATAAAATCAAAATTCTCATTCATTCATTCATCTGATACCTTAATAATCACTAGGATCAAGTAAAATACTTTCATTTAATTGTATTTTGTAGAGAAAAATCGAAATTTATTGAATAATATCGATAAAAACATGAAAAAACGTATCGTCAAAAAATTAAGAAAATTTAAATTGTATAATTTCATAATAAGGATACAAATTAGACGGATTTTACATAAAATCCTTTTTTATAGCTAATAAAATTTTCTACAAAAAAGATCTTATAATAAAAATTTTTATTTTCAATAGTTTTAAAGATATTTTAATTTTAAGTGGCAATATAAATTTAACTTTGTAAATAAACAATATTTCAGCATGTTTTTATTGGTTTATTTGTAAAAAAAAAGATTAAAATTTATTTTTTTAATTGTATAAATTATGTATATTTCAACAAGTGAAATAAAAAATTGAAATTTAATCAATCAGTGTGAAGTAGTTAAAATAAAAGTTTCTTACTTTAAAAGCAATAAAATAAACATGTAAATCAAATTTATCTATCCATTAACAATTAACAATCTAAATAAATTAACACTTAATTTTTATGTATTTTTTGTTTTTCTTGACTTGAAAATTTTTTAATTAACGTTTCTATGAACCTTTTTACAAAATTTATCGTCAAGAAATAAATTAACCACTGATACATCAACTCGACAGAATATTGAAATGCACAAAAAACACATTCTAATAAATAAAATAATTAATTAAACAGCCGGGATTATAAATTGCTGATTTAATATGAAATATTAGATGTAAATGAATTTTTAATGAATGCCTCTTGCGTCCTCTATCGGAAGACAGGAACACATATATGGGTGAAGCCCTGTCAATGAGTCACGGACTCCTCCAGCCGTAGTAATCCACCCTTTGCAAGGGGTTGATGAACAGAGTCGCGTGCCAATGCTTGGCGATCCTCTTACGTGTATACCCACGCTGCGATACGGAAGTCCCACCAAATTAGACAACAAAAAAGGGGCGAGATCCAGCGAAAAAAAAGACAGACATGTTCAAGTGTCGCGTTACGCAATCGACGTAATGCGATATTCGGAACGAACGGAAATACGACACGTCCTGCTTCCACACGCGCGACTAGACTTCGAAATATACCCGGTATGATACATACCCTCTATACAGAAGATCATCAAATATGAATTTAATTAATTACCCTCCTGTAAGATCCAATGACAATATGCTATAAAGAAAAACAGAGGCTAATTGTGTTCTCGATAATTAAACGATCATTAAAGAGTAGAATGGATGGGATTTTTTTAACCTCAATTAGTTTTTTATTGTTCGACTATTGATTGACTCATGAAGCCACGTATGGATATCTTTGTTAACATTTTTGTTTTTGAACGTTTATTGAGTAAAATTCTTCAGAAATCCGAGTTTTTGTAATTTTTCTTTAATTTTTTAAGCAATAACTCGAAGCAAAATATAAATTCTTAAAATAGAACTGATATGTATTAATCAAAAAAATTGGGTGATCATTAGAAATGAAAAAAAAATAAATAAAACTATTCGTGTTTGTGTTCATATCGTGATGAATGACAAAGAAACTTTTGTTGAAAGTCGAGCAAATATGTGTCTAGATGAGTCTCAGATATTTATTCAAGTGTCTATATAATAGTAAGTATACATAAATTACAATTATCATGATTACTAAAAAATATTTGGATAAATAAAAAAATGATAGATTGGATTTTCGGCAGATTTTTATAATAGATTGCCGTTATATATGTATATAATATTGCTCTCTTATAATACTTATTCGTTCTCTAGTTCGCCTCGTTTATCTTGCTTGTTGTTAATTAATCCTTGAATCTCGCGAGGCATAATAAAAGTCGATAACGAAGTTACCGAAGATAATGGCGGCCTGACCGTTACTGGAATAGGCAAAGCAACCGATAACTCATATAGTTACCGCGCAGACTACATACACACGCGGCAAAGTCACGCTTTCTAAGCCCACACGAGATTTTAAGTTGATCTCTACGGGATCTGTATCTTCTCATCTCTTGGCTCTTTGATTCTTCCTCTGTCTCTAATCACTTGCTATACCCGCCAAAATTCTACTTTCCCTCACACTTATATAATCACGATTATTAATTAAAATTCGTGCTTTTCTACTGCATCATTCATCAGTACATCGTAAAGAAAAAAAATCTTGTAGTCCAAAAAATGTTTTTTCAAAATTATCAAAATTTTATTTTTAACTTGAATTTATTTTTCCCGAGAAATCTCAAAATTTAATAGCTTATTATTATCTTTTTCAATTAATATAGGATAAAAGTGTTAAATAATTTTTTTTTTTTTAAACGAAAATTTAACTTAAACGTGATTTTTGTTTTTTATAAGAAAATTAGTCAGATACAGCAGAAAAAAAATACATGGTTTTATCTAAAATGACACATTGTCAACCACTATACCTTATCTCCCATAAAAAGAGCAAATTAGTCACTGATATTATCATAATATTATTTTTCTGTATAAAATGAAAGAAAAAAAAATTTTTTTATCAATTCAAAAAAAAAACCACAGGCTTTAGAAATAATAGTAATATTTTTTTTTCAAGAAAAAAAAAATTCTATCGTGAAGAAAAAAAAAATCTAAAAAAAAAAATTTAGCCTACAGTAAAACTGATAATTTTGAAAAATAAATAAATTTTCAAACGACGTTATATCCCGTGTCGAATCATACCTCAGGGACATTGGAAACAAATTTATCGTATGTGATAAAAAAAAACTCTGAACAATAAATCAATAAAAAAAAATAACGAGTAAAAAAAATTTTTTTCAAGCATGAAAAAAAATATTTGAGTATTCTCAGATGTAATTTAAACATATAGAATCCAATTAAAAGCATCTAGTTAAAATTTATGGACAATTAATTCACCCGAAAAGTTCCGTCAAGCACACAGTGATGGTATCACACGCCTATATGAGCATTAATAGGTGAAAAAACTCATTAATCTCATTAATTTAAACTCAAACTACAACCTGTCAAAACTCTTAATCAAGATGAAATAAACCAAAAACATCAGTAGAAATACCTCTTTTTACCATATCCCACGTTGTCAAGCTCAATGTGTCTGTAGGCAGCGTAAGTGGCCATGTCCGACCGTACCCGGATTTTATTCCTCGACTACCCTTGCCAGCAACTTGCTTAAAATCCCACCCAAACGATATTTCTACGGTAGACACTCGCGTAGAGCTCAGAGAAAAAAAAAACCGCAAGAATATTTTCAACTTAAAAATACAAAGAGAAAAAGAAAAAAATTTTTGTTTTCAAATTTTCCGGTATTAATACATTCAGTTATGAAAAAAACATTCAACACAATTATCCACTGAAGGGTATAGAACTATTTCAAGGAAAAAATCTCAAGAAAACTGGAGCTTTTGTTATTTCGTGACAAGCGCAGCGCGAACGTGCGAGAGACTGGCAATCGCATTGGGAGACTGGCCCATATATAACACAGTCGTTGCTCATCGCGCCCCCCCTCCTGCGCAGAGCTTCTTGACCCCCTCTAACGCCCCCTCGCGAGCCTGGCGCCATCTGCGCACCCGAACCACCCCCGCGAACTCGCTGTCGGACCCCCGGTACATTCACCTCAATCAATAAACCTCCTCTCGTTTTTCTCCATCTTCAGAATTTTTTTCTATTTTATTTTGTTTATCACCTGAGAAGATCTACTATATGCATTTCCGTCAAATAAAAGAAAATAAATATAAACGATATATATGTTGATGCAGAAAAACGAATTCTTAAGAAATATTTGATAATTTTGGTGTAAACACAATTTATATAAATATGGATAAAGTGTTTTTGTCTGTTACTTGTCAGACATGCAGTTATTTAAATATTTGAGAAATTAAAATGGGCAAAAATCCAGGTCGTCGAGAACTGCAAATGGTCGTGAACTTGAGGGTCAGAGAAAATCGATAAAGCTCAGATCGTCCTGGATGGTGTTGGCGCAGGTCAAGAACTAACAGGGGTGCTGATAATAGCAAAAAAACATATCGACACTCATTGAAATAACTCCAGGAATATTCTCTATACTAAATATAACTTGGATCCAACAATAAAAAAATTAGAAAATTTAGATGAGTGAATAAACTTGTAAAGAATTGAAAAATTAATTTTAAAAACACATTTTTAACAATTAATGTAATATTTATTACAGAAAAAAAAAAATTTTTTTTCATCAAATTTTCTAAAAGTATACACAATTTTTGCCGATAACTCGATAACTATGCAAAATAACAAAAAATATTATTAGACTTAAAAGATTAGAAATTTTATCCTCTAAAAAAAATTAAAAATAACTTTTTTCAATATTTTACTTTATTTTTGAGATATTTAAAAAAATCAAATTTTTCAAAAAACAATAATATCTCAAAAACCAAGAAAGATACAAAGAAATTTATAAAACGTTTTTTGTAGATAATTTAATACTAAATAATTTAATTCTAATAATATTTTTCATTATCTCAATTATTTACCGAGTTATCATCAAAAAAACTAACAAAAATCACGAAATTTTCAAAGGTGTACCCCTTTAAAAATTTTATAAAACGAAAAAAAAAATTTTTTATCTCAAGCAAACATTCAAAAATTCATTCTAACATACATATTAGATATTATATCAAATATATCATTATTATTTCAATAGATTTCCGGATTAAATGTGCAAAAAAAAAATATTTACAACCTGTCAGCAGTAGTGACAGCGTATAATTAACAAAAAAAAAAATTTCAAGAAATTAGGGGAAGAAAATGAAAGAAATAAAGAAAAATATTTGCCGCAGGAAGTGTGCAACACAGCGAGAATATCAAAACGAGCATCATCTATGACTTATTAAGACTGTTCCAGCAATAAAATAGTCTTTTACTAAAGAAAGCGTCTGGGAGACAGAAAAAGAGACAACCAAGATAAGCCTAATAGATGTTACAGATAAGATATATATAATAACATAGGAGCGGAAATGTTGTGAGAGATATACTTAAGTGAGAACGTGTACAGAAATTCATGAGCGAGAAATTAAAATCCAACTTATTCATTCATTTTCTAAATATACATCCCAATAACCTAAACCAATGAACATTACAACATAAACGTTGTATACTTATATTGCCATTTTGGTGCAGAAATAAATAAAAAAAAATTAATTACAGCATAGAAACATTGTTGAAGACAACTGCAAGAATTGTGCACAGAAGCCTAATACAACTGTTCCAACCAACGTCTGTCGTAACTGCTGGCCTTGCTGCAGTGCAATACAGCTAAAAGATGTTACGTTGCAAATAATATAAATGTATACTATGAAATGCAGGCATTTAAATCGCTTTAATGTCTGCAATTATGTGAAAAAGGAAACGGAGGCTACAAGAGAGAGGAAGAAAAAAACGAAGAAGAGAAGCTGAAAATTAGTGAAACGTATCGAGAAGGAGTCAAGAGCATCGCTCGAGCGAAACGCTCGTTGACCAAGCGAGTTTCCGCTTTAAATTTAATTTTAAGAACCTGAGATTTATTCTAAAAAAAAATTACTAATCATCTATTAAGCCACGAAAACACAAATCCACCATGTATTTCCTTTAAAATGTGTCCGTGACGATAGCTAGTCATAAATAAAACAACAAATATATTTCCTATCAGGAAGCTGATGCATGTTGGCTGTGGTCAATATAAATAGCTGTCTGATATAAAAAAGCTCTGGAAAAGTTCCGGAAGAGACTTGTGGTTGTAAATAACTCTCAAAGAAAAAATAAATGGAAAAAAAACCCGAGTTTTTCCATATTAATCCATTTTTCTCCTACACATTGCCTCTATTTTTTGTACAACCATTGCATCTCGTTTCTTTAGCCTGTGGATGTTTCCTCCTGCCTCTCCTAAAATGGGAACAGCGAGAAACGCCTTGGAACACATAACAGCATAGAGCGAACGAGTGACAAAAGGGAAAATAAGTGCTCGTGCTACTGAAATACCGGCTCTTACTCTAACATTAGAGATGGATGCACATGCGAGTTTTATTTTTATAACAATCGCTATGGAAGTTGCCACGAGAGAGAGAGAGAGAGAGGTCTATCGAGCTGTAGTACTGGAAAATATTGAAGCGCGTTTCCCCAGCAAGAACTGGGCAGGAATCCCGACACGAGCATGTAAACCAAAGTCAGAGAAGTGTGACGGCGTGGAAAAAGTGATAAATAAAAAAGGCCTGAATGGTCCATTACCAAAAGGAGAACTTAATAATAGACTAGGCTTGGAATTAGAGTCCTGTGGATGAGGTGAAAGCCACCGCGAGATTAAACATCCACCATGGAGATCTGCTACGCTTGACCGGAAAAGCTTGGCGCTCCAATGAGCAGAGTCATCACTGCTTCACGACCTCCCGATCTTCCAGACTCTAGCGCACCGTTAAGCTACCAGCGAGATAACAGATAAAACATAACGAGTCATGGTTAACGTGGAAACACCACTGAATCAAAGGGAATTCTAATGGAAATTCTGAAAAAAATCCAGGTCATTTTCAAGTAAGTCATGATAACCAATTGCCATCAACATATAATACCTAGGAATTCGTTTTTAAATTCGTATTGCACTGGTATTTTCCAGGTGGTGAAGACATATTAATCCCAAAGGAGCAAACTAGTATTGCGCAACCACAGCAAACGCATCAGAGCGCAGTGAAGCGTGAGCACTTGAGATTGTCTTAATAGCCATGCTCATAACTTGTCGTGATGGCGGAAATCTCGATTTTTTTACGTCTCGTCAATTAAGGAGTCCTCGGATATCATCCAAGTGATCCACTTGTGGTGTACCGAAGAACTAAACCACAAATGTGGCTTTCAATGCAACATAAACTTCACAACGATTCACCAGTGTTTATGCACCGCACTAAAGTCTCATGCCCCATGGATATTGCTTCCTTTCGTGCGGTCTTCTTCGTCTTTCACAGCACCCCGAGGCGAACACAACACTGTGCGACTCTGTGCAAGGGGAATGTTTGCTAAACACCACGTGTCGTAGAAATGAGGCTGACGTTTCCTTCGGCAGTAACTTAAAACACTTTTGTTTGTTCAAATACTTATTTCAACTCTGAACCTCTTTCACCAGAGTTTAAAACACAGAGCAACAGCGAAGAAAATCACACTCAGTCTCACCATAATAAATTCCGAAAAATTCAAAGTATTAATGCCACTGCAGCCTATAGGAAGTCCTGATTAAGTATTGTTGACAAACGGGACGCAAATAATACTTGTGCCGTGCCTTAAGTTTCTATTAACCCTGGATCGGACGTGCCGGAAGGTCACGTCGCAGACTGAGACACGTGTAGGTGGGTGTGGATGATGAGTACCGACTAAATAATGAACGCATATAAATCTAGAGCCGTTATACACAAAGGTGAATTGACACGTGCTGATGAGCAATCTCGGTCGTTTCATGCTGTGATTTGCCAGTTGAGCACGCTAGAAATTCGCTGATGATTCGCGACCATATATAAAAGCTAAATAACGATGACGTCGCAAAGAGGCTGGGTGTGCTCTCAATGAGAATAGCTTGGCCCAGAAGCTGCGAATCGATATTCGCGACATTGCGGAACTGCAGAGGTGAAACACGACGAAGCGTACCACCCACTGCAGGGGCACTGATGCTATCTGGAAAGCGAAAGAAAAACCAAAGAAACAAATCATTAATCACTGAAATTCAGATGAACTCAACGAATAATTGATAAGTTATCGCGTTCAAAAGTTATCTTATATACGAAATCATCAAAAATCGAATTTTTTTTCATTTCTCGAAAATTTCAATTTGCTGCCATTTCTAAACTAATGAACCGATTTGGCTCATCTTCGAATTTAACCTTAGTATCGGTCTATAGAATAAGTATGCCAAATTTCATTGAGATCCGTGGAAAATATTTCAAAAGTCACGCCATGAGGACGACTGCAATAGTTAGATTTCTAAGAAATAGATTAAAAATCTGTAGAAATAGGGTGGCAGATTGTGTATCTACATTTCTGAGCATGAGAAAGTTCATGAGAGTATAGAGATCGAGCAATATTTTCAACCAAGATCGATCATCATCTGTGGTCAGGTGGAATTTCATCTCTTGTACCGTGCTTGAATGATCAAGGTTGCAGCAGTACTGCGAGACGAGTGTTGACGGTTTGCAAGGGAAAAGTCGAAGCGACTGAAAATACAGCTGCGCAGGATTGTCGACAAGTTTCAAAGCAATAAACAGTCTCTAAACAATGATATGGAATGCAAATATCATGAAAAACATATGAAATGTAGATTGACAAGTGAAAAAATGTCCTAAAGACTGTGGGACCACCCATTGTGAATGAATAGAAAGTCATGTGAAATTGTGAAAAGGTGAAAATCAGTGTCCGGCATGGTTAAGACAATTACAGGTGGATATAGGGAGACCTGGAAAACAGGGGAAATTAAGATTCTACTGATCGAACATGTCAAGTCACGCGTGAGCACTTCTGATCAATAGACACACAAGTCTGACACTTATTTTCTCCATGCTGCTCTTCACTCCTGTCACCAGACAGCCTCTAAATTATCACTTGAACAACACACACACGATACTCCACCCAAGCTTTGGCAACAATAAACAGAAACTCCTTTTTTTTCGCTCGATCTAGTTCAAAGAAATCTATTGTAGATACTCCAATGCGTGTAACTAACTTCTAGAATCCTCGTAGAAGCATAAAGAAACGTTGATTTATTTTTTTTAGAGTAAAATTGCTCACTCAACTTCCTGAGCTCGAGTTACAAGCGTTTATCTACGATTGGTTTGCTACAAAAAAATCATTGAATGCAACATAGTGTTTAAAGAACTTGTAGCTTGAAGAAAAAAAAATGTCTAATCATCGTGGAATTATGTATTTACTATAGTCGATATATACAACAGTGGCCTTTTTTCTTTCTGCTCGTTGGGTAATTGATTAGTGAGATTGTTGTGAAGATATTGTAGAAAATAACTCGGCTACTTGCACTTTTCTCGCGGTCCAATTGAATTCAACTTGACTGTGAGATTGAAAACAAAAAAAAAAGTCGATTTATTGCGTGATATTCGTCGTTAAACGCGTGCCTGAAGGATCTTCCTTGGGACGTAATTCACGCAGCTGTAAAAGCCCTAGAGCGTGTTCTGGCCAGCACTGTCGTTTATAAATGTTCAAGTACCACTGAATTTATAGATCGTTTCAGTGCGAGATAATCCTCTTGCGCCACGCAGCAATAGTTCATTGGCTTATACACAAAGAGTTGTAAGAAAGTGGAATAATATAGATTTTAATCAAGTTACATACTAAAAGTATACGAAATTCAATGAGCAGGCTTTCACACTTAGTGATTGCGTGCGACATTGATGCATTAATCATGGTGCAAACACGCATTGAACAGAAAACGTCGAGGATGAGGCAGAAATTGGCCCGGTTTTTGCGCTCAGTTAAATCCAGGAAGTGCCATCCAATTATTTTCAGATTTCCGACGCATTCTCTCGTTGCTGCTCTTCCTGTACTCAAATACCCGCACGATAATTAAGATGATTCTCAAGAAGATGGCATTCTGTCGAAAATTTCACGACTTTAAAGCATTGTTTATCGTCAGGACACATCAAAATGCTCGAAGGAAGTGAGCAAACGAGACATGAGCCTTCTCTCTATGGCCAGTGAAAATTAAATTAACGGTATAAAATGCTGCCCAACTCATCATGATTCAGTTATATTGTCGGTCCACATTTCAAAGTGAAAGTCATGAAGTTCAAAGGTAATCAAAAGAGAATATATAAAGAAAACATTACTAAACTTATTGTTAATTTAATTCTAATGCTCTACTATCTCGAAAAAAAAATTTCATCGTCATCATCAGCATTGTTTCAATCATTAAAACAAACTGCTACTGCATAAACAATTAATTAAATACAAAATAAATTAAAAATAAATCATTATACTCACGGTAAATTTTTTTTTCATCTCAAAATACATGAAAAAAAAATTTTTTTCACCAGTTTAAACGGAAAAAATTGTGCAAAATTCATTGAACATTGATTATACCAAGTTAATATACTTGTTAAAATCATTTATCAAGATGCCCTAAATAAAACAGTAAAATTTCCCCGTGATTTATCATTAGAGAGTAACTTCTGACATTCTTTATACTTCTCTACTAGGCTTAATCTCTAATCACGGACGGTGTACCTAATTCCGGTCGACTGCAAAGAAACATTAATCCTCTCGTCTAAATCATTTTGCGCAGTTGCTATACTATATTTCTCTCTCCTAGAGGTGTAGGTCATTGATTAACAAACTCCCTGAGATGTCCATCAGTCAAAAAGTTTTTTTTCTACAAGAGGAGGCCGCCGTGTCTCGCCACATGGCTAAAGAAGAGGACTGATGCGTCAGATTGATAAAAGCACCAGCAACGATATTAATTATCTCGCCTATCAAGCTGACCTCTCTCAACGCGAGCCAACGACATCCTCACGCTTTCAGGCCTCCGCGTACACATGACAGCGAGATATACACAATAATTAGGTCGAAGAAGTAAAAGTCAAGCCTTATATGAACACACTGGACACTAGTTGTATATCCAACTAAAAGCAAATAAAATATTACGACGACGAAACGCAAATTTCTGTGGTGGACGATTTCTAACACGAGAGTGACCGAGCAGAACTCTAATATATAAAGTTTCTTCCGTTTTTTTTTCGTCTGTTAATTATCCGAATCGTTCACCACCATGAACTCGCTTTCAATATCAATTCATCAGTTTTTAGATTATCGAATTAATTGATTCAACACGCTTGGAGGCCTCATTGCGTTACTTCCCCATCGAAAACCCGCAGTAAAAACATCTCTCTACACTTGGGAAACGTGAAAGAGAAATTCAATGTAACATTTAAATACATATGTATATTTTTTCTTAATGTTAGAATAGAAAATAAGCATGATCACGTAGATCTGTATGGTGGACATGATTTTTTATCGTTCTTTTCATGAGAAAAAAAAAACATAACATTCAAATGACAGGACTATTCAACTGAAAAGAAATGAAAACAGTAAAAAAAAAATTGTTTTTCATCATAATAAAGGCATTAAAAAAATATATTTATCTGTAAAAATGTTAAGAAATTTTACGGAATGTTTAATAGAGAAAATAGTTAATAGTTTTAAGTTGGATTTTTAAAACTTAAATACGGAAATAGGTGGTACTATCTCTCGTCTGCTCTTTCACGTTTCCGGTGTAATTACGTGAGCCCTGTATGCATCCTTTTCCTCCTTCATTCTTTGGCCGTCGTGCATTCACCGTGATATTGCGAGGAGCATGCGGCGTTCTAGTGGCTGCATCAGCGCGCGATTCCACAAATGCAACGGTGGCAAAAGATGAAAAAGACGAAGGAAAAAGCGGAAGAAGAAAGGTACTGTGTTATGCGTGTGTGTAGTATCTTAAAGTGTGAGCTCGAATAATTGGTGACGACCCCAAGGATAATTTCAGGTTGTGATTGAACAAACTACTCATCGTATCAGTGCACACAGGATGCGCGAAAAAAATTACACAACGATAATAATCTTATTAGCAACGGGTCACGCTCCATTAAGTGACTGAGGAAGTAAGCACAGACAAACTGCCACTATTGCCAATTGCCGTATGTTTCCCGTCATCATGACAACTAGTCTCATTTTTCAGTCGCATTATCATCATCTGTTTGAAAGTTCAATTCAGAATTCAAATTCAAGGAAATAATTTAAAAATATCGAGACAAGAAGAAAAAAAGCTTCAATTGAGCACAAGGAATGTGAATGTCTGGAATAACATGCTACCTTAAATGAATCGTCTCGGTTTTCATCAGACATCTCACAATAACACCTTGGTATCACGTTGCAGAAATACATGTGATCGCGAATCGTGATCAGATCATTCACAAAGCCCACGATTTTTCCTATATAACCAAATCTTCTCATCGTATTAAAGCGTGTAATCGATGTTTGCACCTCGGAGGTCAACGCACCGATATATTAAAAGCCCAGAGAGTTGACTCGCTGCTGTTTCTCGCTATCTCACGAATGCTGAGGAATTATTTATCGGCCACAGTTGGCCGTCGAGTTCGCGAGCTAGGAAATACTCAAGCGAGCGTTAACTCGTGTGCAGATAATAATCGATAAAAGGGATCCTTGGCTTCTAGATTTGCGCGCGCGCTTCTCTTCGAAGGCTCTCGAGCAGTACTTAGGAAATGAGTAAATCTACCGATGCAAGATTTTATAATCATCTAGGTAGAAATGTGTGTGCTGCTACTTCACGAGTCTCCCAAGCGCAGGAAAATAATGATTAAATGCTCGCCAACTTACCTGAAACACACAACAACAAAAAATCATAAGTACAACTGCATTCACATAGATAAACATAATTTTAAACAAGTATTAGTATTATTGCAATTATATTTCTCACAGAAACAAATTTTTTATTGAAATAAAAATTTTTTTTTCTATCCAACTCAAGCAAGAAAATGTTTTATATTTTTTATCGACTTCGAGAGTATTAATTTGCACCTAAAGAGCAACCCCAGGTGCGTGAATGACATGATGGGAAACAAGACTTAGCTTCTTATACGGATAATACGAGCATCCTTGTGTGAAAAAAAAAAAAACTATCAAGCTCAGTGTGGAATGAAAAGTCATCTGGATACCCGCGTACGTATACATTAACAAGTCTACACTGTATTTAACCTTTCACGGACACGAGTAACATATTATTTCTAGTTATGTGACTGAAATGCGTGCTGTAACACCTATATCTGAACGCAGGCGGAATGTATTTCACAATTTTCGTCACCTATTCCATTCACCGCTAGTGCAATATTAACCATAGTTAATAACACATTTTAAAATTAAGTGCAGTAAGCTAACGAGACAATTAACATAGATTTGCAGCTGCGAATAATGGATTAAAAAATGATCAATGCTCCACCTGATAATTGAAATTTTCTATACAATATTTAATTGCTATTATACAAATGGGAAAAATCACGGCGTAAATGAATAATTTCCATAATTGAAATTGATTACACGTGGTTTTTTTGAACGACAGAAATGAGAGATTTGCTGATGATATACATGATGCGGGTGAAAGCATTTATCGTTGATGGGAGTGCCTCGACGTTCTGAAGAGCCACAGAGAGACGAGAATACTGTGAAAAATCGTATGCACACCGAAGCATGATTCCGGCCACCAGCACCTCTCTCGCGCTCCTTTCCACGCGCATTAACTCTCGCACTTGTTCAACAAGAATTTTATCACGTACGAGCCTCGTGCCTCAGCTTTGGGGACCGAGTCATACGTGCAAGAAGAACGCAATCAGAGTGCCGTGAAGGGCAAAACAAAAGGGACGAGTTCAAGAGCATCATGAAAAAAAAGGTGACTCCTGAAATTTATCAAATTTTTTCAAGGGCAGGAATTCACATAAACATACTATTTTTCGTAGCGGGAGCAAAAACCCTCTTTTCTCCCGCTATGAAGAAATAGTACATTGTTCACCAAGGGAGGAAAAGAGGTCATTTCGAACGTGAAAAGTTTATTTACGAATTCACGGTCAAAATAACCTCTTTTGCATCCCGAGGTAAACATACTATTTTTCGTCGTAGCGGGAGAAAATAGGATTTTTGCTCCCGGAAAAGAGGGAGCAAAAACCCTTTTTTTCTATACCGCTATGACGAAAAAATATTTTCGTCATAGCGGGAGTAAATAGGGTTTTTGTTCCCTCTTTTCTAAAATTGCTCCGGGAAAAGAGGGAGCAAAAACGCCATTTACTCCCGCTATGACGAAAAATAGTATGTTTACCTCGGGATGCAAAAGAGGTTATTTTGACCGTGAATTCCTGCCCTCGCCTTCGGCAGTAAATTTTTCACGGTCGAAATCACCTCTTTTCCTCCCTTGGTGAATAATGTACAATTTTCGACATCAATTAAAAATTCACATCAACTGGATTTTTTTTGTTTTCCAATTCACTGGTTCTGATTTAATAACGAATCATCAACTACGATCTTGACCTTGTTTATCGTGTCGCCTCAGTGATCCAGTATACATCAACAACGTCAATCCCTATAGTCATTGATCTTCAGTGAGGCACAAAATGACGTCGCAAATGGACAATTGGAGTGATCTATCGATAGATCTGCCAATTTATATGGCCGCGCGCGTTGTCTACAGGGCTTTAGAAAGAAGCTCGATAAAATCGGTTCAAGTCGATGAAAGGCTTCGCTTGATGTGCGTTAAAGACAGCAAGATGATAATACGTTTGATGATGCATTCAAATAATTATTTTTCGCTATTATATTGACTATTGTTTATTGATTTATTTTAAATGATGTATTATATCCGTGTAGAAAGTCGTTTTTCTAGATCACACCCACTACACCACCACAATCATCAATGCAATCTCAAGTAATTTACGTAAAAAAATCAACGGCTGATGTGAAAGATTGATTGCCTGAGAGATCAAGAAGGAAGTTCATCTTTCCAATTGGACTCCAGACAATGTCTGGCAACTACTTTTGCCAACGAGATTTAAATGGAATCGAATCAACGTCAATGACTGTGGCAGACGGAAAAAGCACTGAGAACGTTGGCTTTAATTATCGCGTTTCTAGGTGTCGCTCAGTATAGATAAGAGACTTTAAAAGCTTAACGAGTGCATTACACTCGACAACGCGAATTCCAAGACTCAACGAGAAGCTAGACCTTACTATTTACTATAGTGATAGACATAAATAAAAACAAAGAATTTCCTAGTTAACGTCGTAAACGCCCTCGTCGTCGCGTGCCTCCCGCAATTAACTGGTGTAATTTAGAAAAAAAAAAAAACCACGTCCGAAATTGTGCAATGTCACTTGTACCACATTTCCTGTATATTACTGTACAAGTGTCACGTCCCTATCCAAGGTATTTAATATTCTGATTTTCCAGATAGAATAAAATAATGAATATACGTGATTTTAAATGAGATTAACCTATTGTGCGACCCATTAAATTAAGAATACTCTTGAAATAATTAATATTAATTCATCGTACATATTTCTATCTATAATGCCACTCATTTCCGCAGTAAATATGCTCTAGAATTTATTCTTAAGCTGTAAAACCTGACAAAAAATTTGTTTAATTCTCGTCGATCGTCTCTTAAAACAACAAAAAAACAACAAAACAACAGAGTCGATTAAAATATACGTTTTTACCACACGCTTTGACTATTTTTTCGAAATATACACTTTTTTAAAAAACCCTGTCTGCCATTTCGTTACAATATTACGTCTCTAAAGCGAAAAAAGCGTATAAAAAAAATTCTCTTGCTGTTTTAATTAATGATATCTTCGAAAATATTAAAAATACGAAATTTCCTCAAGAGACCTTTTTTGTAGAAAATTTTATTAGCTATAAAAAAGGTTCCCAGCAAAATTTGTCTAACTTGCATCCTTATCAAGATATCAGCGAGTAAAAAGGTCTGAATTTTTTGACAACACGTTCTTTTGACTTTAGACACGCGATATTAATCTCCATGTTGAATACCAGCGTCTAATACTCCAGATACGAGCGTGCGTGGGCAGACTTGTTCTCATTATCAAAAAGAAAGTTTGCAAGTCACAGTGGGTGCAGTGGTACAGTTGATGCAAAATTCTATCGAAAATCAAGTGGAAAGGTTTGACACGATGTGATTGACTGTAATAATGGAGGAGTTAATATTACTCCAGATGCTAGAGATAGAGGCGGTGCTATTGGGACAATTGACAGACGTTTAGCCCCAGACGTTCCGCAGTCTGACCACTGCAACCGTGCAATGCGGCTCTTTAACGTCGGCACTTGTGCGGTAAATCAAACAGTATTAGCAGTGTATTTCCTCATTACGTGCAGCACAGTTAACCGGGTGTGGCTGGCAGTAAAGCTCCAGCGCCCCGGAATGTCACACAGTCGACCTTTAACATGCACCCATCAACATTAGAAATCGCTAACGAAGATTTAATCATAATGTTTGTTCTTCAAAGTGGCATCTGCATGATAAATTAACACTGATCGGTCTGTTAACTGAGAAAATTGCATTTCTGTGCTCCACACAGCCATAAAACCGTGCATCTGATGAATTATCCAAAGAAAATATCACACCTTCTTTAAAATTACTTCAAATCACGAATTTCTATCAATGCTAGAGTTAAATCCTGTAAAAGGATTCAAATATATCCAACTAATCCAGTTACTGGTTAACGAGTTTGTCAATGACTACCTCCCAGTTTGTCGTCTGAATGTCAAATAATGTGATGATTAAATTCAAAGACAAAACGAGTTTAAACTCAACACTTCCATTTTAGTATCGTCTACCTTGATCACGTCGTTGCAACTGCACGTGGTATTCACCTTGAGATCGATGTACAGGTGAATCAGACTTGTTTATTTGTTTTTCTCCCTGGAATTTGCGGCATGGCGCAGCCATGCCGCTCGACTTTCAAGAATAGAATCCAAATGAATTCGTCGTCGTCGTCGTCGTCGTGGACGTACGGAGAAACACGTCGTGAGCTTTGAATATAACTGCAGATAACACAAAGAAAATCCTGAGTAATTCAAGTTTTCACGACTGAATAATCAACACCTGCAGAGAGAAATTGTTAATTTGTTTGAAGAAGAAAAATGCGTGTTGAAAACGCGACGGGGAAAAAATAAATAAAGTTCAGTGTGCTGTTAGGAATAGTTTAAGAGCTTTTCAACTGAGTGAGACACGATTCAACATTCAACAAACTGAACAATGAGGCTCAACACGCGACTTTAGATATATTAACATATATCTGTAGTCTGCAAATGACTTATCGATTGGCACAACTTGCGTGCTTGCGCTCGTCTCTCGTTTGCAATCAGTTTGTTCAGGTCGTTCCACTCGGGTTTTTCGCCTTGCCACATAGAGGAATTATATTCAAATGATCCACCAACACCATGAAGCATCTTCTAATCAATCAAATTACCCAGTTCTCTAGGCCATCAATGATTCAATTGAATTTTATTGCCAGTTTGAATGACGACGACAAAACGATTTTTCCACGAGGTGAAAGAGGTGAGAGAGAAAGGCGTTGAAAAAGAAATAATCCCACTTGTGTAACTGTATAAAAATACGTCGTCTACGGTAATGAAATGCGCAAGACGATGGATAAAGCGAAAGGGAAGAGACTTTATGACCTAGTAAGGAAACGCGCTGCAAGTCCTTGCATTTATGAATCACTCGTGTTAACCAAAGAAACTATTTATGGCTACAATAATTTCATTATCGTAAAAAAACTACATTATAATGACTTGAAGGTTTTACGATCATGTAAAATATACTTTTACATATCTAAATGACTCAAAAAACATAAAATTTTCTTAATTGCAGTGAAATTAGTCATGCGCAACTAAATCGCTTGAAAATTGATAAATAAAATTTAAGAAAAAAAACACGAAATTACTTCTATATAATAACTTTAAAAGGATATATATAATTTTTCCTACATCTTTCACCTGACTTGCAATTCTCTCACAGATTGCAATCTCCAATCACTCATTTACGATTGTAAATGCCTGAAAGTGCACGTGATTTGATACAATTACGAGGGAATACCTTTCTCAGATGTTATGTCTGTGTTTTTGATCAATTATTAACACGGTAGCCCAAAAATCATGCTAAAGGCAAGATATAAAAGCAAAAAAAATACAACTGATAGAGTGAATAAAAAAACGTATTCCCAAGGGTTCGTTTTCTGCATGACCGAGTATCGACAGCCAGCAGCTAGGAAAGGAGATAACCCGTTTAACCCTCCTTAACCCATCGAATTAACAAGCTGAGCTTCCGGCACGCGAGATCCCGTCACGAATATTTCACTGGATGGTGCTGGAGTGTGCCACTGATTTCTCAACGCTCCAGCAGCACATCCTCCAACTTTTTAATCACAAAAATCAAGTAAAAACTAGTGCAACAAGAATGAAACAAAACAAATTGAACAATGCGACAGATATTTTCATAATACCTGGTCTTGAACCTCTGCGTGTCATCCTGTCCAGCCCACATTCTCTCCCGGAAGACAGAGAACTCGATTACAGCAAGATCCTCTCGTTCTCTCACCTATCTTTATTCCTTCACAGTTTACGTAGCACTTTTCCACGTTTTGCGCACGCGATCAGGTCAAAAGGTTTAGTAGTTTCGTGTGTGTGATTTGCCTGACAAACAGTTGAAATATTGCACAGAGGACAAACTGTCGTAACGATTCGTGCGGACCAACTGATGTGTGGTACTGTGGTGCGTATGGAGCAACTAACCAAACGATCTTTCACGTCTCAGATCGCGTGGTCGTTCAAAGCCAGTGAGTCGCCTGGTCCTCCATGCCTACATGTGTCTCTCTCGCATCACATATTCTTGTCTCTCAGTTCTGCAAAGTGTTTGTGCACTTTGTACATGTGTTGGAGCTGAGAAAAGCGGCGGAGAAACTCACGCAAACTTGATTATTCTCATGTCGATTGTTTCAACTGATATTTTAACAACAATGTAATTGAATTTATGTAACTGAACGCATATGAGAGTTGCCCTAACGGAATCAATGAAAACAAATGCAAAGAAAAAGGTTTTAT
This sequence comes from Macrocentrus cingulum, assembly GCA_002156465.1. Lineage (NCBI taxonomy): Eukaryota > Metazoa > Arthropoda > Insecta > Hymenoptera > Braconidae > Macrocentrus > Macrocentrus cingulum. Next base: position 91,507 of record MVJL01009473.1, on the reverse strand, counting down.
AGTTGGGCCTGACTGCCCATTGCGTAGGCATAAATCGTAGGTGTGTCTCCAGACGGGAAGTGGCATCGAATGCGTTATTTTCCAGGAGCTTTGTCATGGAACAAGATCCCTGCGGCTATATCGCGTTGCAAGCGCGCTACAATGATAAGCAGACGCTTGTGATTCATGAATTGAATATGATGCGTCAATAGCTGATATACTCATTTTATCATTTCCTCTGCGTGCTTCAACGTCATTGTCTGCTTGATCTTTAATATTCTACGCAATAAGCCAACAGCAAGCACGAAAAATTACACGTTACTTCAATACATCAGTGAAAAAATTACATTCCTCGAGGTTTTGTATTGCCTTTTTTCTCGGTGGAAAGACAAAGCACGGTTAAATCGTCAATTTAGTGCTGTAGCAATGTTGTATAATGTCGAAAAAAAAGGGAGGAGAAGAGTTGTGGAAATATGGAGCGGAAAAAAAGGCTGTGCAATGATGCTTCAACGAATAGTAGTTTACTCGGGTGTAAAACATGAGAAAAATAAATACAGAAATAGAAAATTGACGAAGGAAAAACATCAAGGAAGAATTCTGTGTAATGATAATAATAAAAGCACCCTTGAGAATGTTCAACTAGAGCCTCTTTCATGATATTCAATTGTTAAAATGAAAAATATCGAGTTTCTACAACAATCTTAACGTTATATTACAAATAAAGAAAAATTTATTTATCAATTTAATGAAAATATAAAGCAGTGATCGGTAAAAATATAATTTTTATTTTTATCCGAACTCCTAAAGCCTTTCCCAAGATGTACAACTGCTCTCCTACATGAAGAATAGTCTAAAGAACCTCGCTGAGTAGTTTTACCTCCTACATTTCGTCATATCTAGCCGGAGAAAACTAATCAAGCAGAAAAAAAAGCAAAAAATAACTCTAATCAATGAAATTGCCTATAATCCTGTTATCCAAAATAAAATTCCAACATTTTGATGTCATTTTCAAGGTTAAAAAAACCATTATAACATAAATAGTCCACCCCACGAAGCGCATATGTCATTCACATTTCAAAAAAACCAAAAAAAATCAATCAATTATACTGGATAAATAATGCAATATTAATTGCACATTGAAGATATTCAAGTACTATATCATAACTTACTTACAATGTGTGAAATAGATGAAGGCTATAAAGTCTGAAAGCCATATGTGAGCTTGTAATTTATTATCTACAAGTAAATAACATTCAATTCCTCAATAAATTGCGATAAGAACAACAACTCCACCGTTTAAAATCAGGTTTACCTAGAAACGTCTGTTGATTTTACAGTCGTAAAATAAACGAATTTAACTATTGCATTGAATCTATCAACTTAGATAGTAATACCAACAACATAATCTCAACCATAACTGAACTTAAAGTCATCCATGCATAGATCGTTATAAATTGAACTTGCCTTGTCGCACTAAATGCTATTAATTCCACACTATAAATTGCATTTAGTCGCACCGCAGTTGCAAGAACTCAATACCAACAAATTAATAATACCTACAATAATCCAACTAATCTAAAACATTAACAAAACTCTTCAAAACCGATTTTTAATTATAATCACCCTTTTAAATTGATCGAAAAAATTTTTTTTTCATACAAATAAAATTCAATAACTATTGCAAAAGTTGATAAAAAGGTTGAAAACCTACATTATTAAATAATAATATGAAAAAACTGAAATAATAACGATTTTACACAAGATTTCAAGAGCATGGCGCCATCTGTTCGCGAGCAGTTCAAGTAGCACTGACACACCAATGCGAAAAAGCAAAGTTTTATGTAGGATTTCAGATAAAAAGTGCATTGAGTATTAGTATACACATGTATAGATGACTAATTCTTTGTGAAACACGCCACGGGGGTTGTCGCGACGTGACAATATCGATTGAACGCATATTGCAGCGAGGGCATCACTTTGCCCTTCAGATTCCCACATCCCTCGTAGTCTGTCGAACCAAGTGTATAATTTCCGGCGTCCACCCTCGCTTGACCAACGGGTAGTAACGTATATCCATCAATCATGCACACGAACTGGCAAATCCCAAGGCCAAGAACGCACGAGAGTTTCTATGCCAAAGTTCGTTCAACCTGCGACAAATCTAGAATGAAAACCTCGTCGCAATCGATTAATAAACCAATTTAAATCATGGCAAAAAAATTATCTACTGAATAAAACTTGTGTAGAGGGAAAAAAACCACAAAAGCACTGTTGGTAGTATGTACTTCAAAGTGATTATTACACTGCAATCACACGAAGCACAGCTGCAACGGGCGTGGACGCACAACGCCGGTGATTCATCATGTCACAAAAAGCCTCATTTTTTGCAGGTTCTGCCCAACATGCACCTGTCCCAACTAATACGAACTTTCAAAGAGTTCAACACCCCGAAAAAGCGAAATATCTTAAAGATCAAGAATGGTAACTCTGATTCATATCTATTTGCACTGGAAATTGATAATATTTATCAAGCAAACACTGCATATGGCACATAAATCATTTGCTCAAGATAGTTAAGTTAATTATGGTTGTAAATATGTGTGTACTTGTCAGTTGGAAATTGCGATAAATTAGCAAGACTTGGAATTCTAGTTTTTTTTGCAAGAAATACTATTCCAGGAATATCAAATTATTTATTAATTATCATTGAAATCGAGATAAATAAAAGAGGAGTTTTTACTTGTCAATAAAATTGGCCAACGCCCTCATAATTTTCAATAAATAAAATTATTGATCGTCAATTTTTAACAATATAAAAAAAAACGTAAATTATATGTCTAAACAATGAGGTTACTCCATCATGAAAATGTAACTTTTAATTAATATGTTGATGGAATAATTTTTTTTTTAATTTGAAGAATTTACTGGTCGATTTTTTGCAGTTGGAGTTAGTTTATGCATATGACTTACCTTTTTTTCTCAGGTATATAGCAGATTATATAAAAAAAAAAGCATGAAATCCTGCAAGAGAGACCATACGAGAAATATCTGGCTATATCCGGTTGAAATTGATGGGCAACGTGCAATGTGAGCAACAGAAGAAAGGCCAAACGTACTTAGCCAAGGCTAAATTTCCAAAGACAAAGGATCGTAAAGAGTATTCACAGAGATAACCTAGAAATCCTGAAAAAATAGCGTCACGCATTGTTTAATTTGACACGAGAATACGTGAGAAAAAATTACCTGGTGTCAATTAAAAATGTGTAATTTTCGATTACAATATAATCGGTGAGCACGCTCTCAGGACAAAAATGCAAAATTCTGACGTTCAGTAAAGAGGGAAGAACCATTTTGATGGTTATCCACGCTGTGGCAAAGGACTTGAAAATATTGCAAAAAAATGGTTACTCACTTGCTCGAATTGCGTCCTTCCCCAAGGCCCTTGAATGTTCCAGTTGAAGTCATGGTTGCAGAAGTTGGGTGATTTTTCAGAAACTCACAATTTGACAAAACGAGACGAAGCGTTTACCGGCTCTTTACACGCAATACGCGTTGTTTGAGTGCACAGCAACACGAGTCTGTTCGCGAAAGTAATCAAATGCGCCGATGAGCAAACGGCACACGATTGGTAGGACGCTGCATGGCGCTGACGTTGACATCCAAAGTCAAATTAACATCTTCAACAATAACGAGAATATTACCAACAGAACTCTACCAAAATTTCCCACTAACATTAAAAAACAACAAAATTTATTTTATCAATGTAATAATAACATTTTACAATACCGAAAATATAGTTACAACCAAATACATGACTAATGGCGTCCTGACGCGGGAAAATTCAAAAACAAAAATGATTGCCCCATCATAATAACCGTAATACCCGAAAGAGCAGTAACACAAAAAAAATATAATAAAAATCGCAATTAAAAAAAAATCAATTAGACTTCAATAAAACCAGAATTAAATAAGAAAAATAATAAAATAAAAGTGAGAACATGCGCCATCTAAAGACTGATTTTCTCAAGTTTGTGTATGTACAAACCTAACCTCAAAAAAATGACATTTACTCATAGTCATTTTACTCCAAATATTTCTAAATTAATAAAAAAAAATTTGTATTAACATACAATAAACAATACAAATTAATATGGCAAATTTATCCGGATCAAAATCATCCCCCGGTATCATCGAGTCTCAGAGTGACGAAGTAGGTTAAAAAGTGACATTTTCTCCACGAGTATAAACAAAATATTTGTTTGAATCTTAGGTGAGAATTCTTCGAAAAAAATTACAACTAAAAACAGAAGCTTTGATGGTGCTTAGTCAAGAGTTGGATCAATGTCGTATTCAACGTGACCAATTTAAACTAATGGCCGAGCAAATACAAGAACGTTTTTGGCATTTTAGGAAGCAGATCAATGATTCTGGAGGATTGAGGTATATATCATGCAAATTTCCAACTCACAATCGTTCATTTACAAACGAATTTCTAGGAAATACTCTATGGACGATGATTTTAACACGATGGACCTATTATCAGAAGTTCGAGAGCAGAACAAGTGTCTGAGACTGCAAGTAGAAACTCTGAGACAAAAATTGGGCGATGCCCAAGGAGACATCAATGTCCTGAGGATAAATCGTCATTCACATATCGAACAGAATTCCTCACAGCTCGCTCCTGCTGTTCACGCACGAGAAGAGATGATAGAACAATTGGAAAGATTAAACGTCAAGGTATTAAAGTAATTTAAGCCGTTCACAGTAGCAAAAAAAATCGTGCTTCTCTCTTACAGTGCACCCAACTACAGGCTGATTTAAAGAGTGTCTTGGACGAGAAACACGAATTGGAAACGGAAAGAGACGCCTACAAGTGTAAAGCTCACCGTTTAAATCACGGATTATCCAAGGCCTTGAATGCAACACAGCCCATCGACTTGGATAGCTTAATTAATGAGAACCGCTTCTTACAAGAGCGATTGCAACAGTTGATGGAGGACAAGGAGCTCGCCCGTCAATCACTCTCGAAATACAAAGTAGGTATACTATTAATCCGTAAAAGAATGCAGGATTCCTGTACGAGTGATTGCAGGGTATGCTGGACAGCAAGAGGGTCAAAGGAACAATCAAATTGGGCGGCAATGGAGCTGCTGGAACAATTATGACTCTGAAACAAGGTTCATCCAACTGTAAATCATAAAAATGAATTTTTTAAAACAAACTACTGCTTTGTTTTTACAGTTGAGCAGTTGCTTCAGCAGGGAATCAATCTTCCTCCTCAAAAATCTATGGCTGCCCTGTCTGACTTACAAAGTCTTTGCACGGCACTTCTAGAAGCTTTGAGTGACAAAACCCTGGCGCTGACTCACCAGAAAAAGGCGAACAAGTAAAACAGAAAAAATTTCATTCAATTTTATTTGTTTTCTAATTTATCGAATTTTTCCACAGGATTTTAGCAACAAGAATTTGTGAATTAGACAGCACAATTCCATCACCAACTGCCACATTACTCGACGGATATACCTGCGCAAATGTGGATGATCTAGATATTTCAGATTGCGAGAAAAAAAAAGAGAAAAATAATTTAAACGTAAATAATGATCAATTTGGCGATGAATCGTCTGCCTCATGCTCAGAAAATCCAACTCCAACATCTCAAACTCTGCCAATGAAGCTGCCAGAAAATCTAGGAGCTTTAGTTCAAACTGCTTTGTTAAATTTAAAAGACACTACCAAAGAAAAATGTTGAAATTGTGTTCTTTGCATTTATATTGCAATTAATATCTACCTGAAAGTCCATTAAGTGATCAAAGTTATTGGCTAGTCAAGTTATTTTTATCAAGAATATACATAAAATAAGCATAAAATAAAAAATCCAAGTAAATGAATCAAAACATTATTTTATGCATGTAGATTTTATAATACAATGTACAGAAGTCATCATAAACTTATGGATTTCAATAATTTAATATTTACAAAGATAGCAATCGGAGCAGTCACCGAATACGAATTGACTTACAAAGTGAAGGTAACATTTGTGAAATCCCTGAAACACTAACAATTCACTCAATGTCCCACTTCCATACACTGTATAGTGAATCCAGTGAATCGTAGACATTTTTTAGACAGGAGAAATCTCATACCCAACGGTTTCCTCTATCCTTAATCAAAATAGACACAATCAGGTCTCAATTTGAATTATTTTTTATCCAATCAGTGTATTCTGTGACTCGTGTATAAACTCCGGGATATCCAGGCTCGCCACATTTATTACCAAATGACACGATACCAATTTGCATCCACTTGCCCTCGGCTCGAAGCATCAAAGGGCCTCCAGAGTCGCCCTGACAAGCATCCTTGCCACCCTGGCTGTATCCAGCGCAGAGGAAGTTGCTGGTAATTGGTTGGAAATATGCGGCATTACAGTCCTCGTTCCTCCAAACAGGTAGGACAGCTTGACGTTGAACTGTGCTCTCCTTTCCGCCTATGGAAAATTACCAAATGTCTCTCTCTCTCTCTCTCTGAGCTGTGTCAAAGCTTTCAAATGCCGGAGATGCCGGAGGACCAAATAAACAAATTTAATGAGCTGCGCAAAGAAAACACGAGCGCGAGAACTCACCGTAGTACGTTGTTCCCCATCCGACTACTGTTGGCCTGGCACCCTGGAAAGCTTCGTGCTGGTAGCGCCCTGTCGGCAGGCAAATTGGTATGACGTAGGGCGATCTTCTCACGGGCCTACTCAGCTCCAGTATTGCAATGTCATTGTAAAAACCAACGCGTGAGAACTTTGAGTGTGCATGCACGGCTTTTACTGCATAAGTCTCGGGTGATGATGGCTCGTCGTCGCGTTCGAGGTCAATGTCACCGAGGCGCACGGTAAATTGCCGAGCTGCGAACCTGAACAGACAGGAATTATGTCAAATTATAGCTGGTATTTTTTCTAAGACAAATGTATACATTTAAAATTCATGTAAAATATTAAAGAAATTTCACTCGTTTTTTTATTCAACAAATGTTTATATAAATAATTCTTCATATTTGCATCTATTAGAAAAATCACTTGTTAAATTTATTCAAAAAAGTTTCTCAACATTTTACACTAATGTATATTTTAAAATAGAAAAAAAAAGATTTTAAAGATTCGAAATTGAGGGAAAATGGCAATTTCTTTGAGTTATCTCAGCTGGATCACCTCGTCTGATTTAAAAAAATGTTCCCAGCGTGTTTATCAAGTCAGTATACATCGAATAACATATAGATTGTAATAAATATTGGTATATTTAAAACGTGACAAAAGCAAAATTCGACTTTTTGAGTAGAATAACTTGTTTTACGTCGGATAAAAATAATTATTTTATGTTTTTCAGTTAAATTTGTGTTAACAATAAATTTAGTGATGATTTGATGAAGAAAAAAAAAATTTTTTTTTTTTGTGAAATTTTCAAAGGGGTACCCCTTGGAAATCTCGTCGTTTTCGTGATTTTTTTGGTTTTTTGATGATAATTCAATAAATACGCGTTATATCGAAAAATTTTATTCTAGTTAAATTATCAAGCATCATATAAGCTACAAAAAACGCTAAATAAATTTTTTTATATCTCGCATAATTTTCGAGATATTACTGTTTTTTGAAAATTTTCATTTTTCAAAATATCTCGAAAACAACAAAAAATATCGAAAAATATTACTCTACATTTTTTGTAGCAAATAAAACCCCCAATCATTTAACTTCTATAACATTTTTCGTTATCTCCCTTAGTTTCAGAGTTATCAGCAAAAAACCAAAAAAAATTACAAAAATCGTGAGATTCAAAGAGCGCCCCTTCGAAAATTTGACGAAAAAAAAAATTTTTTTTCTTCTCTGTCAAACATCTCAAAAATCATTTTAAAATGTAATTCAACTTGAAAATAGAAAATTTCACGTTTTTCTCTCATTAAAAGGCACGTCAAAAGATTAAAATCCCCTAAAAATGACAATTTCTTCTGGGAAATTGCAGTTAGATCACATCCCTCGATTGAAAGGATGTTCCCAGCGTATTCAACAGATCAAAATACATCGAACAACTGTATAAAAATTAAAAATCAATCAATATCTCCCCATTAAAACGCACATCATAAGGTCAAACCCCCCTAAAAAAGACCATTTCTTCGTGTTATTTCTCTCAGATGACCTCGCCCGACTGCGCGATTATGCTCACCATGATTAAAGCGGGTTCTTGATAAACTGTTAAATTTGTAATATACTCACGGTCGTTGACGTTGATCGCGCGTGCAGTGAGCAGCAGTTAAAATATGCCTGGGCCCTACGAGCGAGCCTCCACACCAAAATTCAGTTCTTCGAGATCCATGCAAAAAAATCGCTGCCATCCAGGGCCAACGACCTGGCAGAGCTTCCTCTCCACCAACTACGCGGTATTTTCCAGAATTTCTCACGCCACACTCTTCAAACCAAAAAAAACCCATTATACCACAGAAAACTTTTAAACTACAACAAACCCACCATCATCATCCTGGATAAAATTATCCAAATCGCCTGTAAAACTGGTCTCATTACTCAAATCTGGCTTGAGAATAGTGCTGACAGTTGCAGCCGGTTCTGGATAGAGTGGAATGGGCCTCGGTGTCACGGGCTTCGATGGCCGATAAGGTGGTCTGGTCGGTCGTCCACTTTCACTGGCCGGTGAACTCGTCACGGGACTGCAAAGTAAATGCCTCAGTAAATCTAGCTCCAAGGTAATAATCAACATCCAATGGAATTCCTCGCGTTCCATTCATCAAAGTTCATGTACCTCAAACTCGCGGGCGCCAGGTCGAACTTATCCACGGGACAGCACACGCCCGGAACGAAGAGACTCTTGAAGCAGAGGGACTGACGGAGCTTTGTGAGATTTAACAGCAATTGCGGACAGTTGCTGAGGTCCTGACATCTACCTGGACCGCCTTCAGCAGTCGTACAGGACGAAGAACCATCCTTGTCCCTAATCACGACATTTTCAGCGCTTTCAGACGTCGGCGCCGGTCGCAGGGGCAGTGTAACACCGCGAACAAGCGGTGCGATGCTGTCGGTCATATTCTGCCCGAGGATATTCTTTGAAATTGTGTAAATAGCCGAGGGTAATTCCTTCGGAGGATGTTCCGCACTGTCCACACCTCGAGTCATATTCACGATATAAGTCCCCAAAGTGTTCAACGCCCCCAGCGTCTCGCTGATCGTCACCAGCGGATCTGTCTTCGGCTCATCCTCTACGAGCCTCGTGTACTGCCGGGGCGGTACTCCCTGCGTGTCCCGGCGATAAAGAATACTCCGACGCGGACCATCCCAAGAGTCGGTCCAGCGCCGATTCGCCGGCTGGTACATGGGCTGTCCTCTGAAGCCATAGCCTGCATGTCAAGGATTTAATTCTGCTTTAGAAGCGGGCTTATACTGGATAAATATTTTACTCACGTGAGTATCCTGGCTGATCACCGTAGGCCGACTCCACGCCCAGTACCAAGTAGTACAGCACGAGGAATTCTAGAACAAAGAGACGAATTATTGAGTCATGATCTGCGGGTGACGATTCATTTAACCTGAGCTGTCAAGGTAATTGGAAATCCCTGATTACACAACGACCAAATGATATAACACACCTGCCCGAAGATGTGGGCTGTTTAAAATATGTTTTTTTTTTAGGAATTCCCCGATAAATGAGTTCTTTGAAAGAGAAATAGAAATTTATCTATTATAATATTCTATATAAAAAATGATGTGAAAAGATTTTTTCAATAGTTGCGTCATCAGGACACAGTTGTGATAGTTGGATTTCTAAAAAATCTATTAAAAACGATCGTTTTAGATATTTAATTAAATAAATTAATGTATTTTTTCTGTGACAGTATGAAGAAATGATGTTGAAATATATTTAGTTGGATAAAACAGCTAGAAAATTTAAATGACATGTTGAGATTGAGAAAAGACAGAATTTTTCAATTCTCATTATCGAGCTATGCGTGGCTTCATCGACGGTGAAAGTTACCCAACGAGAAAGTGTGCCTTTCTTCCATCACAACCAAGTGATTCATCGTCTAGCCGAATAATTTGTATACCTGAGTACATGGTGGATACATCACCAAAAGAACAATATATGCAGGATACTATTAATCAGAGAGACAGGAAAAATCCCTAAATAATCAACTGAATTTTCATTTTTTAAGCAGCTATTCTATACAAAATTGCAGCTATAAAAACACCAACACGTGAGCGGCATTTAAACGTCCTTGAATTGGGTTAAGAGCGGATGGAATTGTAGCTGTCAGATGACAGTGATAAGATCACGGATGATACACACGAATGTGGGTGAAAGTACGTGTCAAATTCATCCGTCGACATGCCTGGATTCAAATTCTGTCCACATACCTGCTTGGGACGGAAGAATAGAAGCCTCGCGAAGGCGGCAATAAAAGAAGCAGATTTCGAGAAAGGTAATTCGCGGCTTTATGACCTGAATAGTCCTAGGGCAGTGGTCCAGTCGCTTCAATCTATAAAGTTATAATTTCGTGTGGCTTTTGTGGCACGTGCGAAATCATGACTAGACATCAACAGAAAGATCGAACGACGAGGAGCTCGATGGCCGGAACGAAATGTGAATTTCTTTTCTCACAAGTCAATTGTTACTGAAGCACATAACCCAGATGCAATGATGGAGAATTACAAAATGTTGCGACTATAAAAAAAAATAGATCAATTGACGGATGACAGTAAAGTCTGCAAATTCGTCGGTTAGAAAATATTTAAAAATGAGCGAGTACAAGGGTTGTAAGCGGATGACACGTGGTGTAAAACTTACCCAAGGTCCAGCAAGTTATTGTCACATTGAGCTGCATGATGGTCCGGCCACTGGCATTCCAAGTGAAGGAGGCAGAAGTAAACACGCGATGACACGATGCAAAAAGTCAAGAAGGAAGTGTCGATCTCGACGGACTGCTCGCACTTGTAGTTGCAAGACACCTCGGAGAACAACACTGTCCGTGAAAAGACCTCGACATACTTACCTTCGATGTTACTCTCTCCTTTCCTCCGCGGAGGCGCCATCCCTCGAGCCCGCCTCACCGCCAAGGGAAAGTGGTTTTATTCCCTCTCTCCACGGTTCAACACGTCCGGGGTCTCTTGGATTTGCTCGGCTGTCGTGTTTAGTGACGGCCCTCTCCGGATGTTTGGATTATCATTGGTTTTAATGGGACATTCGGGCGATAAGTGTCTCTCATCTACGACGAATTTTGATAGTAAACGCAAATACGCGGTCTTATCTTAATAACCAATTTATTGATCTTTAATCTCTATGACAGCGTGGATGATATAGATGTAAACATTGTGTACTACGATTATTTGTGAATAATTATAAAGTAACTCTTTAAACTTGTTTCTAATGTCCCAAAGGATTAGGAACATAAAGTAAAGAATATCGCAAGTATTTTCTTTCTTTATATCTTATATATGACTTGATGATGACCATAATTTTTAAAAAGTGACTGAATAAGTGCTGGTTTTATATTTAGCATCATTATTTTACGATGAATAATACCATGAAAAAAAATCTAAACTAACGTCAATTTAGCACAATTTCATATTTTACCAAATAATATAATTTTGAGCATTGATAATTGAGAAAAAATGAAAAAAACTGTGATGTAAAAAGAAGAAAAAAAAGAATTATTGCTCAAATTAATGGTTTAAACAGTGGTCAAACCAAATCTTTACATCACGATTCATCTCTAGTGTCAATAATATCTATTAACAAATATACATAAATTGCTTTATATATAAGAAATATACCAGACACTGTACAGGTTGTACGTATTCACACCTGATACGTAAATTTCGATGAGCTTATCTCTAGCACACGGAATAAAAGAGAAGGTATATTTATCAGAGTCAATATTATCTTTACCTCCTTTTCGATGATGGTTTTGTTTTCGTTCAAGAACAATTTTTTGTGACTAATACTTCCTCATGCTCGGCATCGACGATTTGTAGGGATCAAATCGATCATACGAGGGTGTAGTTCCAGGGGCCGAGAGCCCAATCGACTGGATAGGACCACCACCCTGATATCCCATGGGAGGCCCCGGATGTCTCAGTGTATTTCCCATGCTGCTAGAGTTGCTCCACCTGTTAACATTGTCTGACGATCGATTGGTCCAACTGGACGGCTCGTTGCGTGGATCTGTGCCGCTGCTGCCACCGCCACGCTGGCCGCCACTCTGCACAGCATTGAAAGACTTGGTTGACGGCGGACCCGAGTGCCAGCCACCCGCAGTTCTGCTGCTCTCGGCGTAACGACTATCGCGACCGGGCGCACTTGAACCTGGCGGCTTGGAACTGTCGCTGTAGCGGCCCGTATGATTGTCCCGCGAGCTGCGGTGAGTCTCCGGCTCGGCACGACGAACATCACGCTCACTACGGCCGTACGAGGTTGTGCTTGGTCTCTCATAGCGACTGCTAATTCCCAATAAAATGAGTCATATTAGTTCAGGTAAGGAAAGTTGAGGATTATCATATATAATAAATGTATACCTCTCTTTAACTTGTCGAGGGTCGATAGTTGCCGATTGCGTTGGGAGAGTTTCACGACGGACAATCACCTCCCTTACTCGCGTAGTATCGGTAAATGTTTCCGGACGGCTTGAACGTGAGGAAAAGTCACTGCTTCGTTTAAAGTCTTTTTTCATACTCATGTCTTGCGATGATCTGCAAATAAATTTACATTAAGGACAGTTTCTTTTTTTCATTTTGCTCAATTTGGTGAGTGAATAGAATGTGACTTTTACCTAGTGGATTCATACCGTGCAGGGGGAGACGGGTCAATTCGCCTGTCAGAAACACGATCAATCATCTCGGACCTCCTGTCGGAAACTCGCTCGGGGCTGTGTCTGCGATTGTGCTCAGTAGTCAATCGTTTACGATCCGGTTCACCATACATATCGCGCATGTCTCTGCGATCAGAGGAAGATCTTTTGATGGATGGCGGCGGCGGGACTCGCCTACTCTCCTCCAGACGCATCTGCTGTCGCTTCAGTTCAAGGCGTTCACGCTCGAGCTTTTCACGCTCGAGTTTCTGTCTCTCGCGCTCCAAGCGCAAAAGTTCGGCTTTCTCCTGCTCAATTCTCTCGCGCTCCCGGCGAAGCTTTTCACGCTCACGCTCCAGCCGTGCCGCCTCTTCTCTCTGACGACGCTCGATCTCTCGCTGACGCTCCATGTCCTCTCGGCGGCGACGTTCCTCCTCCCGAAGAAGACGCTCGCGCTCTCGCAAACGCTGTCTTTCCCGTTCCTCCTACATAGATAGAAAAATAATTAGACTAATGACTAGATTATTGAAAAAATAATAGTCTGGCATGACTCGATGTCTAACCCGTATTTTTGCAAATGTCAGAACGTCATCGCGTCTCCTGCGCTCACGACTGCGAGATCGCGACTGTGAACGATGATGTTCAAAGGGTCGGACACGCTTATCATCGCGTTTTCCACGCTCACTTTCCGGCTTCTTGCTCGTCGATTTAATCGACCGCGCGTCACCATCTTTACCATCGTCCTTCTTCTCCTGAGACTCGGCTTTCTTTTCATCCGCATTGTAATGACCTTTATCGTCCAATTTTTTGGCTGCGAAATCGAAGAGAACAATTGTCATCGTCGTAAAAGAACTCTTAACAACAACAAGTCTCACCGTTATCTCCAGACGTCTTTTCATCACTTTCCTTCTTGCCATCTTTCTCCTTCTTGTCCGTCGACGGCTCGTGATGATTGTCCTTGCTTTTGCTGTCCTTCTCGTCCTTTTTTTCTGGCTTGCCATTGTTTGACTCGCGTTTTCGCATGTGACCCTGCTGTGAGTCACCTTTCGCCTGATGATGAAGAATTTTCAAATGTAAATTTCACCTTTTCTCCACGCTATTCAACGATAAATTAGGCAATATACCTTCTCGACAGATATAACACGACCGTGCAGCTCAGTTCTGTGCAAATGCTGAATACATTTAGCTGCATCCTCACTCGATGACATGGTTACATAACCATAGCATCGTGTTCCCGGTGTTCTGGCGTTTGTAACAACTTTTGCACCAATAACCTTGCCATATTTCGAAAATATTTGCTTCAAATCAGTCGCACGTGTTGTCGATGATAATCCAGAAACCCAGAGATTCCGACTACTAGCATTTGCCGGACTGTTTTGCGTGGTTTTCTTGTCTACAACAAAACGTTGATTGTTTTTTCTTGTATTGTTTTTTTTTATATCTTTCATTTTATCATGTAAACCAGCAAAACTCACCCTTATCATCGCGCTTCGGTCCCTTGTTGCTAAAATCACTGCTGTAAATAATATAACTTTAAATTTCAATTATTAAAAATTGTTATTAATAAAATTTTAAGTGGGCTTCAATAAGTATCTCTGTAAGTATGGCAAGGATACTATATTGGCTAGCAAATCTACCGAATATTTTGATACTTTATATTTCCCCATAATTTGAGCCTTTTTTTCACCAAGTTTGACAGGTGGTTGATGCATTGAAGCGTTTGTTGATGATTTTGATGTTGGATATTTCCTCTTCTCTCTCTGCGTGCGATGGAAAAAAAATCATGCAACGAGTGCGAGCACAACGTGCAATCGTCTATACTCTCCATCCAGCCGGTTGATAGCAGTTGAATATTGATGACAATTCAAGGAAATTATTGATCGCTGCCATGTGACGTCTTTTTCGATTATCGACACTGTGACTTGGTAGAAAATTCTTAAGGTGTCATAGACACAAAATTATAAACGGCAGATTGCTAGCCAACATTTTTGTTTCTTTTTTTTTTTTTTCACCATTTCAACATACTTTTCAGAGTTAAACATTACAGCCTAATTAATTATTAACTGATTATTAATATATTTTCCATAGAGGATGGGTGGGGCGCAATATGTAATATATATATTCCGTGAGGCATATTAGCGAAATAGCAAAAAATAATAAGGAAATAAGGTAAAATAAAGTGACTTATTTATCTTGCGTGTAAATTGTCGAATGAGTTCAATCTTGGGGGGAAAAGTAGGAAAGCGCCATCGTAGATTGTGTTACACATCCAGATGAGATGACGAATCCAACGGAAGCGTATGGTACTTATTTTTTTTTTGAAAAATATTTTGTTCAGTCTCGACGGGTAACGTGACGTTTTTTTTTTGTCGCGTCACTGTATACCATCGTGAACCACTGTATATTTTTTTTGTTTTTTAGCAATGTGAGACCAACCTCTTGCCTCCATCGCCACCGTCCTGCTTGCTCTTCATCCCGGAATTAGTGCTCGATGAAGAAGTCCCGTCCTTGTTGCCTGGGCTGTCGCCTTCCGCTCTGCTGTTCCCTTTGGAGTCTCCCTTCTTGCCGTTTTCTTCAGTTCTCTTCTTTGCTCCACCATCTGCAGGAACAATCAAGCCAGAGTACAGTGGTCCGTCCGTGTGAGGAACAGCAAAAGTAAGACTTCTCATCGCCCTTTAACACCGACATCATCTTCTGCACGTTTTTCACCGGGGCCTAAAAACTTTATTTGCTGATGGTGTCTCCCGACATCTCGTGCGACTGAAAAGCCTGCGACAGGGGATTAAATCGCTTGTCTGGTTTTTTTTTTTTTTGCCCGTGAGCGAAAGAAGAGAAACTGGAAAGGGAAAAGCAGTGTCGCGGAGCAGCCGGAAGTTGATCCACTCGAGCCGAAAGAGAAAAAATGTTATGTGACTTATACATATATATAGTTTTTTTGCTAATGAAATCAACTGCTGCTCTTAATCATCCGCATCGTCGCGATGAAATGTCACGTTGTTTGTTGAAAATGAATTACGGACAAGGGACTATCCAGCGATGCTCTATTGCGGCAGGCATTTTAATTAATTTAATTGTCATGGTAAATTGCTTTCTATGGTAAACTATGACTTAACAATTAATCTTGCAACTATTTTGAAGAAGGAAGAAGAATCGCGATGAAATTAGAAGACCAAGCTGATATATATTGACTCCTGTTAAGGGGGCAATAAGAAGTATCAGCCATCTTCGAATCGGAAGACGAGTTGAGGGTTTTTTTTTGTTTCGACTGCACCGCTGCCACACTCCTAAACTTCACGATGACATCACAAGCACCCCCAGACGGTTAATGGAGATGAGACGACCAGAATTCCCAGTCCGGATTTAGGATAGGATGTCGGCACACGATGGGTTCTCGAGTAATCGCTTTCGACCTCCGCTGTTGAGACGTTCTTTTACGCGTGCAGGCGCTAGATTATTTTTTTTCCTCTTACTCTTGATGAAAGAATGGCGTCTGGATTACATACGCAACACGGTTGCCGTCTGAGACGTTATAATACTTCTCTCTCTACCCCCGTTATCTTATCCACTAGCATCCATATGCGCTTTAAATAAACTTGTGCTTGAAAAAAAAATTCCAAACTTACCTTTCTGCTTGATGTGAGTCTCCGTCTGCAAATATACGAAATTGATGTTAATATTCAGGTGTACAGTTGAAAATGTGAGGAATATTGAATTTTTACCTCCTCCGCAAGGAGATTCTCTTCGTCTTCTCCGATCGTCAAGTTGATTGAATCCTCGGTGTCAATGCCATTAGTTTCGGCGGTTGTCGCAGACACTGATTCAGAAGCTTTTGGCGCCGGCGAGCGCCGCTCTGTAGTTTCAGCTTCATTTTTCGCTTCCGGCTCTTTCACATCTGCTTCAGTGTCATTTTTTTCCTCAGGCTGCGGTTTTTCTTCTGCAACTGGCTCTTCTTTGGGTTCCTCTTTTTCTGGCACCTTTGCAGCCTCAGGTTCAACTTCCTGCTGAGGTTTAATCGAGAACAATTATTACCATTGATCTATGACTATATTTTTAGTCATTTTTCTACCTTTGGTGGAGGTTCAGGCATCGCTTCGGGTGTTTCCTCTTTTAATTTTGTCTCTATGGCTTCTTTATTTTCCGGATTGTCATCTTTGTGATTATCTTGAGGCTCCTGAGGCTCTTCCTGAGCTACTGAACCTGTAACTAGAATATTATCAATCATAAATGTGATTTTAAGTATCGCCTCGAGGTGTAATAAATAAATAAATTCTTACCACTGTTTTTACGAGGACTGATTTTGGTGCTACTGCCAGATGGTACAATTAGATACTCTTCGGGGTCATTTCCTTCATCAGTTATTGCCTGTATATCAAATTAATTGACTAATAAATAATTTAAAGATATATTTTTTTAATTAGATTCTAGAAATAAGGTAACAGTGCAGTGTAATGATGTCAAGCAACTTTATTTTAAACATGAGGACGTTTTTTTAAGTAAATTAATTTTCACATGAATAAAAAATAAAATTTGTGTACGTATGATGCCATGAAGTAATCAATAGGACAAAAATGGCGACCATCGACCACGCGACGCCAGAGGACAACAGTGACGATAGTGAAATTGAACAATTTCAAAGATGCTAGAAATCTAAAAATATATTACCTTGGAGAGACGCTCAAGCAGAGCTGCCTTATTTCCAGTTTTGTCGAGCCCACGACGCTCCAGTTCCGTTTTTAGATCAATCACCCTCAGCTCGGTCAACTTTTTCCCCTCGGAATCGGCCATTATTCTCTGACTGAGTCAACGCTGTGACTCGTATTTTAAGCCTTTATTGCGTGGATCCTCAACTCTGGATCACAATTTTATCAATCACTTACTGATCAACACACTTGTCTCAACATCAATCTAATGAGGAATGTAAGGAATTGTCGGTATTATTCTGTCACTTTCGCAAATAAACGCGCACGTAGGTCACAAAGTGCTCTCTCGTCCACACACAAAAATGGTACAAGTTCACGAGACAAACGCAAATGGCGCTGATGTATGCCACCCACGTCTACACGCGTGCGCAAACTGCCCTTTTCCGGAACACACACATAACACACACACAAATGCCACCGATGTAGTGCATAAAAATATAATAATTATTACAACAATTTTGCAAGGTTATGACTTTATGAGTAATGTTGATGTTTCTTTGTTTGAAACGAAGAATTCAACAATTTATATTATTTATAACTTGATGACTGTTGTACAATGAAAATGAATGCTTCCAAAACAGTTTTTGTTACTGTAGGAACAACAAAATTCAATAAGCTCATAGAGACAATTACAACCGATGAGGTTTTAACGGTAAGAAAAATTCAATTCTAAGAATTACTCCTTATAATACGTCAATTCTTGTTGCAGGCGTTGAATGACAGAGGATACACTCGGCTAATAATGCAAATTGGTAATACCAATTTACATGTGGACTCTGCACCAAGATGTGGTTTTACAGAGATAGAAACTTTTACATTAAAGCCAACAATCAAAGATTACATAAATTTTGCTGATTTAGTCATAAGCCATGCTGGTGCTGGCAGTTGTCTTGAAGTTTTAGAGGCAAGAAAGCCACTGGTTGTTGTCACTAATGCCGATTTAATGGACAATCATCAGTCAGAACTGGCTGAACAACTGTTTAAAGATAATTATTTGTATCAATGTACATGTGATAATCTTTGCGAAATCATAAAAACCATGGATTTACTTAAACTTAAAAAGTTTATCTGCAATAAAAGCGTTAAAATAGCCCTAGCAATCGATGAAATGATGGGTTTTACAAGATAGAATTTCTCCTCATCTTTGATATATTGTTTTTTTCTCTATATAAATAATGAAATATTAATATTTTTGTTTTTATTTTTTCAACATAAATTACAATAAGCACATTGTTATGTGTATGGCAATGTTGGATTCAAGCTTTCAAGTCTTTACACAGTGTTTTTTTTTTTCAACGATAATATCAATTACTTTCAATATTTTCATAAACTTTGTGAACTGTACAATTATATTTTTATATATATCAAATAAATGGTTGACACATAGATTTTTTTTTTATTAAGTTCAACGGTATTTGTAGCTTGGTTTGATCTAAGGAACTTTATTAATGATTCAACTCCAATGTGTCAACAAGCATCTTTCCTTCATGGCTTGCTGTCAATGCAAGCCCTTGTTAATAATTCAGAGCTTAAACGGACATGAAGAACTACATCGTTTTACAATTGTTTTTCACCTTAATTTGAATGGAGTCCACGACGAGTCATTTCTTTCAGGAGTTCACGGCCCATTTGTGCGGGACTTTTTGTGACTATCACACCAGCCTATATAATAAATTGACAATCAAAATATCATCCAGATAAAGCAAATGAGATAATTACCTTTTCAAGTGCGTCTATTTTATCTTGAGCGCCACCTTTCCCTCCAGATATGATCGCACCAGCGTGTCCCATTCGACGTCCAGCCGGAGCAGTTACTCCAGCAATAAATGAGACAACCGGTTTAGCATTTGCACCCTAAAAGGTAATTAAGTAAATACCAACTTCATCCACCTACTGAAACATTTTACGAACATGATTGTTTTTTGTAAGATACTCAGCAGCCAACTCTTCAGCGCTGCCACCGATTTCTCCAATCATGATTATTCCCGAAGTGGCAGGATCGTTCAGGAAGACTTCTAAGCAGTCAATGAAGTCAGTGCCATTGAAAGGATCGCCACCAATTCCAACACACAGCGATTGTCCAAGACCAGTGAGCGTTGTCTGGTTGACGGCTTCATACGTCAGCGTTCCGGATCTAGAGACAATTCCGACCTTTCCCTTTTGATGGATGTGACCCGGCATAATGCCAATTTTGCACTGCAATCCATGAGTTTCAAGTTGATAACTTTTTTAAAAACTGATTAAAATATCTTTACCTGTTCCGGAGCAATAATGCCTGGACAATTGGGTCCTATGAGACGAGATTTATTTTGTTCTAGTAAACGCCGCTTGACTTTCACCATATCGTGCTGGGGAATTCCCTCAGTGATACAAACAACCAGCGGCATTTCAGCATCGAGTGCCTCCATTATTGCAGCTGCAGCTGCTGGGGGTGGCACGTAAATTACCGACGCAGTTGCTCCTGTGGCCTCCTTTGCCTATTGAAAATATCAGATTACATCAATTCAGGTTATAGCGACAGATACAATAGTTGATTCAAGTGTTGAAACTAACTTCTCGAACTGTTTTGAACACAGGTCTACCCAAATGTTCAGTTCCAGCTTTTTTCGGGCTAACTCCACCGACAATTTTCGTTCCATAATCGATAGCTTGTTGACAGTGAAAGGTTCCTTGCTTTCCCGTAAATCCCTGGCATATAACCTTAGTGTTTGAGTCGATCTTCAGGTTTTTTCTTGTTTCCGTATAGTTGAACCTGACTTGTCCATGCAGCAAACTGCCCGGTCTCCTCACTGAAAAAGTTGTAAATCATAAGAAAATCATTCGGTAAACTAAGTATAATGTTGTTTTTCAATGCTTTGACTATTCTTAGATCTTGAATGGGAGAATCAGAGCGATTGATTACTTAATTAGTAAAATAGACTGACTCGCCAAGGCCAGGGCCATGGACCGCAGCCAGTAAAGGAGGTCAAGAACACCGGGAATAGAACACAAAGTAGCAAAAGATTGTAACACAACAGGTTGCAATTCTAAATATTTTTTTCAATATCAATATAACATTTGAAATTACAATTAATCGACATTCTTTATCCAATTAAGTCAATTTTCAACTTAATACAGAGATTCTTCATCATTGTATACCCTCTCTTATGTAATGAAATGAAATATTTGTATATGCAGACCAGCAATCTATATATAGTGTAACATCAATCAAAATTGCTCTTAGAAAGTCAAATGAGCGATAAAGAAATGGATAATTAGATAAGATGGAAGGCGTGGAATTCCTCAAAAATTCTTGCGATCAAAGATCGGTACGAGCAATTAATATGTTGTTATATTCATCTTGTCATTTGAAATTCAGCACATGCACCTCACCTGTCAACTTGGAAAGTGCCCTTGCAGCGACGGCCATTATCTTTTAGACGGGGCTTTTTAAATCCGTATTTTGATAACAAAAATTCAGAGATATTCCGAATAATTCACCATCAAGAATCCTATCTACTTTGAGGCTTAGGCCAAGAGGGCACACACGACAAAAAGGAAACACACGTACAGACACACCGTCAGACACTTTTTCGCGAGTATGTCGATACGGTCATTGGCTGGATTTACATGGTGCGTTATTTTAACGCAGCGTTAAAACAACGCATCATGTAAATCCAGCCAATATCAAAGCTCGCGCACACACACACACAGCAGCAGCAGCAGCAGCAGCAGCAGTAGCGCACCCTCTCGGCGTCATCCATAAAAAAAAACCAACAATAAATAAATAAATAAATACAAAATTATGATAATTTGTGTTTTTCTTTGCATATATCATTGAACGCTACAGGATAAACTATACACATATTTTGTTTAAGAAAAACTTCTAACTGTAATTCTTTTGGTACAACTCGAAACACAATGACTAACGACAGCTTGCCTGGTAATTAAAACCGATTTCTGAGTCTTACTTGTTAAGGAAAATGATTTAATTTTTCACAGGTGTCCATCCAGTACTTGCTACTCTCGTAATTTCCCTCTCTCCGATATCTCGATACTCAATTTGCGCCGATTTCAAGTTATTGTAAAATAGTATTTGAGTGATTCGACACGTACATATACAAGGGAGCGGTATAGTTCATATTTATTCATATTTAATAACAGTAAGTAATATTTTTACATTTACATAGATGCTTTTTGACACATTGTACACCAAGTTTTTCTTAGTTACACAAGCTATCCACATTGATTTATTTCAAATGATTATTTTTTTTACTCCTTAAGTTTTTTTAGTGACTCTGTCTCGCCGCCCAGTCCAGCGAACTTACAAACGAATTTTTGTCTTCCGCGTACTGACGAAATATGGCTTATACAGCTAGGGCATACTTTGTTTCGATATGATGCGTGTATCCGTTGCGAAATGCTTGGGAAAGCGCTTGTCTTCCGCGTACTGACGAAATATGGCTTATACAGCTAGGGCATACTTTGTTTCGATATGATGCGTGTATCCGTTGCGAAATGCTTGGGAAAGCGCTATTTGTTCAGAATTCTTTGTCGAACCAATTGCGTTGAATTTGGTTTCAATGATGACCGCGATCGAATTATCAACAGCAATTTGTCTTGGGAAAGCGCTATTTGTTCAGAATTCTTTGTCGAACCAATTGCGTTGAATTTGGTTTCAATGATGACCGCGATCGAATTATCAACAGCAATTTGAATGTCAGCGTAGCGTTGTTCACCCTCTTCATCTTTAGTGCTGTATTCGGTGTTGAACACCTTGCGTCCCGTTGATTTCCTCAAGATATCGCAGAGTTCAAACTTGACATTGCTTTCTGAATATGCTTTTCCAGTTGCATTAAATTCATGATTAATTATTTCTTGGAAGTGAGTTTCTAGTTTCTTCAGAGTATCACGATTTTCTGAATATGCTTTTCCAGTTGCATTAAATTCATGATTAATTATTTCTTGGAAGTGAGTTTCTAGTTTCTTCAGAGTATCACGAAACTTTTTGGAATCGCCGTTGGATTTTGTGAGGCCAATGAGAACTTCGATCTCAATCGCAGCGTGTATCTTTTTCCTGAGCATTTTTCAGAGTATCACGAAACTTTTTGGAATCGCCGTTGGATTTTGTGAGGCCAATGAGAACTTCGATCTCAATCGCAGCGTGTATCTTTTTCCTGAGCATTTTATCTTACTTTTTTGAAAATTCGTTTGCGAAAAGTTTCTGGAAATATTCCCTCACGGTAACATTTGGCAATTTTATACCAACATGTGAATCAGAAGCTACATTGACGTAAGTGAAACAGCCATTTGCTGCTAAAAACTTCAGCAATTCCCTCACGGTAACATTTGGCAATTTTATACCAACATGTGAATCAGAAGCTACATTGACGTAAGTGAAACAGCCATTTGCTGCTAAAAACTTCAGCAATACTTGTGTATTGGGGTGTTGCACTCTGTAGTTGGTGACGGAATCATTCGTGCTAGCACGCTTCTCACTCGGGTCGACTTTACCGCTGTCCCAAAATTTGTCTACCAACTTTGCCAGTTCGTAAAGCTCAGCTTCGTCAATGGTTGTTTCACTGGAGTATTCAACAGTGTGGCCCAGAAGCAAGTGCTCAATCACCCAAGAAACTTCTTCATGTTCTACGAGAAGATCAGTCATTTTATGAATATACGACGGAGTTTCAAATTCTGTGACAGTACCCGACTCAATATGGAGCAAGACAGCAAGAGGATTGTAAATTTGGAACTCTGGCGATTTTCTTTTTAAAAATTGCAGCCCATTATATTTTTCAGTTATTTTTTTCCGCTCCGTTTCCGTGATCTCGAACTTTTTGCACAAATCCGCAACGTCTACGGCATTGAATCCACAGTAAGGGGTGAAGCGCGCATCACGTAAAAATGGAAGTTCGTATACATTATTTACTGACGATAATCCGGTCAACGTAAACGATATTCCGGTCATGTAGAATTTCACGTATGGCTCACATTTATGCTGATCACGAAAATCAACTGGGAGGCTTTTTGCTACCATGTCCAGCATATTCTTTAACATGGATTGAATTTCGCTGAATAGTTTACGTGCCGTCTTTTTCTTACTAAATAATGCTGTGACACACGGTGCATCGACTTCATCGATAATTATAAACACCTGTTTTCCATGGTGTACGGCTAAACTCTCCGCGAGAAGATACAAACTTTCTTTGAGATTTTCCTTCGTCAGGCCTTTAAAGTCGGAGCTACACCATTTCTGACAAAGTGCTCTGTCGGCGCTATCAAGTTTTTGACTGTTGCACAGATATGCGTGATTTTTAAAAGCTCGAGATATAATCTTTTTGAACTGTTCATAGACCTGACTTTCTGTAGATACATCGGAAAAATCACCGACACGAGCGAAATTGAGGAAAATAACCGGGTATTTCCCAAAGTGTTTGTTTACAAAATCTGTGTAGCCGGCGATTTTTGTACCTTCAAAATATTTGTAATTAGGAGAATCAGAAGGTTTCTTGAAGATGAGTGGCTCTCCGTTATTATTCAGTAGGAGCGTGAAAAATAGTTTCATCATGTCCGCTTTAGTTGACTTTCCAAACCTTCGAGGACCTCCAACAAATAGAACTTCGTTTAGCTCGTCTATGATTGCTTTGATGAACTCTGTTTGATCGACAAATTGACGCAATTTACGCAAAATCTTAAAGCTTGTAGTGCCTGTATCAATATCGGGATGTTTTTTTTTCTTTTCATCGTCCGAATTTGTTGGATCATCGACTGCAGCACTCGACTAAACAAGTGGAAAAGGAAAATTACATTTCACGCATTGCTTCTGATAAATAATGCACAAATGTGCAGATGGAATTCCAAGGATAGCTAGACTTACGTGATCGAGCGGGCGGTCAGTTTCCTGCTCCAGTAATAGTTTCTCATTCTCCGTCACTTCCATTTCTACGTCTGCTTGACCCTCAGGTACATTATCAACAGTACTGGATGACGCAGATTGTACATCGCTGCTATGCGAGGACAATGATCTCCCTGGATCATTGACTGCAGCACTCAACTGTTAACAATGGGACAAGAAAAATTTGATTTCACATACTAGAAGATGAAAATTTTCTGAAGTGCTGCAACTTACGGGATCAACAGTTTTCTTGTCTTTTTTTTCTTGTCCTGCTCCCGCTTTTGTTCCTCGGTGTCCGCGCCCCTGACCGGTCTTGGTGACTGTTGGTGAGTCCGCTTTGCGGCGCTTGGTTTCTGGTGGCATCGATTTGCTTTCCTGTACTCGTAATTAACACAAATTTCGGTAAATTATCTCAAGACTCACTGTTTTATACATGAACAAATTAAACAGTGTCCACTGTCGGATCACACTGGCAATCTAACCTACATAACCTACGAACAACTGACGTACATTGAGTAAATAAATTTCTGCTATCGGTACTTAATAAAAACTGGATTTTCATGGAAAATTTATAATAACCAACACATACATACTTTGTTTCCTTAATAATATGCTTATATAGTTATAAGATTCTCGACAAAATTTCCTGGCAATCACACTTACGTATGTGAATGGCTGGATTTACATGGTGCGTTATTTTATCGCTGCGTTAAAACAACGCATCATGTAAATCCAGCCATTGAAAGTTGCAATGATTGTAGAACCGCCCACACACGTAGCTGCTAAAAAAAAACATGGCGGGAAAAGGATGCCGGCGCCATGTTGAAAATAACGCCTGCCGCCATCTTGTGAAGTGTAAACGGCCGACGACCTTACTCAGTCGGTATATAACCGCCCGTTTTTATGAAAATGATCCGTTGAATGCTGGAATATATATATTGCTTATATAGTTACATACATAGAAAATAACGTTTACTGAATGCAATTTCTCAGAGCTTGCGCAAATTCTGGTTTCTACACTTCGTGCTTGCAAGTATGTAGTTATTCTTTTTTTGTTAATTTCTAGTGATACGCGTTCTTTTCGATTTTTTATCGCCCTATATAAGATATCTAGTGTCTCGTTATCACATTTACTGTTTTCTGCCGGAGGGTTATGCCGACTGAACGTCTACTTGCAGGAGATATTAAAATTGGATATCAAACTACGTCGGAGAGAGCTTAATAATCATCCTCTAGACTCCATTGCAGCGCATCTCGAATCAGGTTCGACGTACGTGTGGGATTAGTGATTGCTTATCACTCTGGGACACTGCTCAGGGTCAGCAGATTCACGTTTGATCACAGAGGCATCGCCACAGCAGAAGGTGAGAACACATGCTACACCCAATCGAGATTCCAAAGGTTCATAATTTCTCTTAAACGCCAATATTCATTGCAGAATGGATCAATCATTTGATAATTTCTAGTAAAATCGTGTAGATTTCTTGAATTTATCCATTGCAGTCAGCAGGCTAGTTAAATTATTAAATTCGTTTGTTGCTGCATCATGCGGAAAATTTTTTATTTATTAGTCGAAGCATGATGCTACTCTTGTTTTCATATTATCCTTCTATTTGTAAAGCTTAAGATTTATTATTCAAGACAGTTTCGCAAATGTTTTGTATTAAAAAAAAAAAAAAACCAATATTTTTGTTTTTATAAACCGAAAAAAGCAGATGAATATTATAGTTAAAAATTTAGAGGTTACCTTGGAGTATCGCTGCAATCAATATGGTTTGAAAAGTCGAGACAATCAAAAAAACTAATCACTGTCACAGTGTATACTTAAATATTTTTTCAATGTCGAGTTTATTTTATATCTCATCTAAAACAAACTTATTATTATTACTTATATATTGATTTCGCCTTCATCAGTATGTCCAAAACAAATTCTTTCAGGTGAAAAGTTTGCTTGCTCTAGTGCAGTACCTAAAAGTTTCAAAGTTAAAAAGTTTTCCTTGCTTTGTGTTGTGTTCAATGTCGAGAGCAAGTTAACAAATGTAAAAAAAAAAAAAAAAAAAGAAAAATGAAAAATGAAAACAGGAAAAGAAAAAAGAAAAACAAAAAAAAAAGTAAGAACTGAGTTAAAAAAAAAAAGTTTTGTTTAAAAAAAAGTTTACGTGTATAAAGTTTTCGATAGATTCGTCTCTTCATCGGCTGTGATCACCCACAAAAGTTCAGTATAAAAATTATATCAAATCGTATAAAAAAAAATATAAGTAAAATATAAAAAAATTCAAGAGTTTTCGATATGTGTCGTAAATTATTTAAAGTGTTACGGATAGATCGTGTCGCGTCCTCAAGAACAAGTACTGCACGAGCACTGTTCGACACAGGTAAGCCCATTCGTCGGATACGACGTAATAGACACACGTTTGTGTGCGACCCTCCAGTAGGTATGGTCGCACTAGATCATAAATATGCTTCAAATTAATAATTTTTCTGTTTCTTCCAAGTATAGGCAGACAAAATCATCGGTCCATTATATCGAGGTTCTCGCTCCTCCGTTAATGTGACCGACTAGTGTCCATTATTGACAATATTTTTGTGTTTACAGGCTGAAATAAACTTTCAGAATGTCTGATTCGGGTTCTGAAAGTTCGTCAGATGGCTACGAGGGCCATCGAGGCCGTGCAACAACACCAGACGGCCCATCGTCTCGATACGATCATCGAAAATCACGAGCAAGTCCGGAATCTACGGCGAGTTCGACGGCATCGCTACTGCGCGATGAAACTCCGCGTTCACCACCTGCATCTCCACCCTCTCAGCGAGCAGAAATGCCTAAATCTCCGAGTGAGCCTGCCTCACCGTCTCCGCAAATGCCACGTTCTCCTCGGTCACCGAGATCACCGAGTTCGCGGCACAGTTCGCCAAAATCTGGCAGTGCATCGCCAAAATCCTATCGCTCAGGGAACTACATCGATTCTCCACGATCTGATCGAAGTTCTCCACCAGCATCACCCACCAATGAGGGCAGTTCATACAAATACAGAACGCCAAAGTCTCCTGTTGAGGATGACAGAGAAAGTTCGAAATCTTTCCGATCTGCGCCTCAATCACCTCACTCGCCAAAATCCAATAGACGTTCTGAATCACGGCACAGTTCTCCGAAATCTCCGCTATCTGCTCCCAGCACTCCAAAGTCGACAATCTCAGGGCGCAGTTCTGCAAAATCCGGCCCGACATCTGTAACTGACAATGCCGAGCATGAAAAATCGTCAAAGGCAAAATCTGACGCTAAAAGTGACTCATTCAACGATCTCGACGGTGAGCAAATATCTGACGGAGACATTGAAGACGAGCCCGAGCCTCCGGTCAACGCGAAACCAGCGCCTATGACCCATGGGGAGGATCTGTCCGATGTTTCGGACCTCGACAGTATGGACGGTGTTGACGAGGCGGAGATGCTGCGTGAGGACAGCAGCGAGAGGGAGCCAAAAAGCCAAGTGGAGGAAAAAAAACCAGAAAAAGAGGATAAAGTATCTGTAAATATCGCTGAGGAAACGGAGCAATTGGATTTCGAGGCTGAGGGCCAGTGGAAGGATGAGCGCGAGGACGCAGAGTCCGAGGCTGCAGCGAAAGACTTTAAAGAATCAAAAGAAAAAGATGTAAAAGACAAGGACAAGGACAAGGACAAGGGAAAAAATCGTGAATCGGGAGAAATACGGGACGAGGCGACCAGCGAAGAAGTGAAGGAAGACGGTGAAAAAGTGGATTCAGAATTGGAAGAGGGTGAACTGAGCGATGGCGATGATGCGCGACCAGAGGAGACTGAACCCCGGCCAGTTTGTCGTTTTTACAATCGTGGCCAGTGCACCTGGGGTGTAAGCTGCAGATTTCTCCACCCTGGCGTCACCGACAAAGGCAACTACACGATGTTTGACATGGTTCGACCGATGACCTACCCGCCGCACGCCAGTGGCGGTCACGACTATCGCCCGCACGTCGACAGACCACCGATGGCTCGGCCAGTGTCTACTTATTCGGCTCATGCACCGGCTCACGCGCTCAAAACCGAGGACTCTGCGCCATCCGAGTCTGCGTGGGAGCGCGGCCTCCGTCACGCCAAGGAGATGATGCGAAAGGCCAACAAGCGCAAGGAATCTGACATGGATTTCGAGGAGAAAAAGATGAATCTCAGTCTCGGCTCAGATGAAATAGATCGCGAAGCAGGATACTACGTGCGACCAATGAGCCCGGAGCCTCCGGCAGAGCGGTGGCCACCGCGAGAAGTTCCACGACGCCTTCCACATCCTCGAATCACACCAGACCACTACGAGGATCCTGAGGGCTATCCGTATGCACCGCATTCCGAGTATTACAGACGAGTTCAATATAAAATGGAGCCGCGTGCGCCCCCAGAGTACCGCGAACGGATGGATCATCACCCTGTGCCTCGCGTGGCACCGCACTCAATGTCGCCACCGCCTCTGCGAGAGCGAGAACGCGAGCGGGAGCGTGACCGTGAGCGCGAGTACTACGAGAAATACGAGAAGAAGCACAAGAGACCGTCGCGAGAGGTAATTGTCGAGCGAGTTCCCGTGGCAAAGCCGTGGAGAGAGGAGGAACCAGCACCGCCGCCGCCAGCAGAGCGCGGCCGAGCCGACGAGTGGGCAGATCCCTGGATGAGGCGCAAATCCCCGACTGCTGTTCGTCGCAATGCGACGTCTGGGCGCCAGGCCCGCAGACAGTCCTACTCCTCAGGATCATCCTACTCAAGCACGAGGTATAATCAGACATTTCTTTTGTGCAACGAACTTGCAATCATTTCATCGCACATGTTTCTAGCTCCAGCCGTAGCTCTAGCCGCTCTAGCTACTCCTCCTATGACTCCCTTTCTAGATCTCGATCCCCAAGTCCTTCAGCTCGTGGCCGTACGCATGCCAAAGGTAAACATCCCACCTCTCCGCCACCTCCTGCCAATTCTACCTCTCACACTCGCGGAGCCATGCTGATGAATCCCCCGGCGCCGTCGCCACGCGGCACAAAGGGCTCCATATCACCTACTGGTACACTGCATCGCCGTGCGGGTCTCAATCCTCCGGCGCCTAGTCCACTGACCACGCAGAGGTATCACGAGAAAGTCAGGGATAAGACTGCGCTCGCTGCTGCAGCCGTCGCGAAAGTTATCAAGAGTCGCTCGAGGTCTAGGTCTGTATTTCCTTTTTTTTCGTCATTTATTCAAGCTTGAAAAGGTAAAACAAATCTTCTCGCAGCAGTTCGGGGTCGGAGAGCAGCGGGAGTAGCAGTGATTCAAGTGAAACTAGTTACACTTCTGCGTCCTCGGTTGAGCAGCGGCGAAGAAAGGCATCTTCACCGCTACCAGCGCGTAAAGAAACGGCTCAGAAGACTCCGGAAGCAAAGGCCGTTGGGTCAAAGCAAGTCAAGCTGACTTTCACCAAGACGGCAAACAATGCGACTCCGGTGAAGAAGGTCGATCGTAGTGCTACAATGGCTGGGAAAAAACGTCCCCATCAATCACCACCTGCGTCTGAGAGTAAGGCCAGTGCTGCTGCGGCAGCAGCCAAGGCTGCAAAGAAGGCCAGTTCTCGGCGGGAAGAGTTGTTGAAACAACTCAAAGCTGTTGAAGATGCAATTGCCCGTAAACGATCTAAAGTTTGAAGCATCTATTCATAATTAGAATAAAAAAAAAACGATTGTTAAGAAAACGCTCGAGGATTACGAAATAATTATTTGCCGCTGTTAGTTATTTTATATCCAGCGCAAACTGCAAAAAAACATAGCGTACCTAGGCTACATGGCACGCTGAATAATAAATCAATTTGTTTTGTAACACGTAAATGCAGTGTGTGCAGATTTAGTGCTCTCGGTGTAATACGATTCACAATGTTTTTTTGTATGTTATCTAAGTAGATTATTATTATTATAAAATAATTTAAGTAACACAGAAAAGCCGTGTTATGAAAATATCAGTAATAATTAGTAATAACACATTGAGGAATATACAAAAGTATTTTTTCAAAGCGTCAAGTTCCATTTAGTCTCTGCGATACAATACAACCTTTAATTTCGTCTTTTTTTCTTTCTCTTTTCTAATTAAACCTGCAATTCAGGTATTAATGTAAGTTAATAATAATAATAATAATATTAATACTGTCTATAAACATTACTGTACAATACGCGTTATTTTTTTGATGATTAAATTGAAATGGCAGTTGCTCGTACAGCTGCGCTGAGAAGTGGATTTGGATCGGGTTCCTCTGTTAATATTGTCACCTTTATCCACTCGCGGCGTTTGTTACTCTGTCGTAAAGCATCTATAACAGCCTGGATATATAGGCTGTCTTCAAAAGTTGCAGCTTGCGATACAGGTTCTTTAATCCATCCTCGCTTGTCCTCGACGGGCTGAAAGGCCTCTCTGAGAGCGCAAATCATCTTCTTTAAACCCTTGACGTACGGTCGAGGGATAGAGTCAGACACTCCGGGAAATGAGTCTTGAAGATTCTCCGTGTCTCGGTACAAAACTTCCTCCTGGCCATTGCGACAGCCATGCAAGTCACCACCGCGTAACACGAGGTGTCCATTGGCGCCGCAGACGAGAACCTCCTGCGTCAGCTGGTCTTGCAGGTGATTCGAGAGAGTTGCCGTGACCAAGGTCTCGCCGGTCAACTCCATTTGGAAGCAGCAAAAGTCTGGAGATGTTACTCGACGAATTCCATTGATGTGTGGTGTTGTTTGAGTAAATGTGCGCACGACTGCGTGTACTCTTGAGGCTTTTTGATTCAATAAATGGAAAATCAGGTCTATAACGTGACTGCCAACGAGCGCGAGGATTCCGCCACCCATGGTGTCATCGCACAACCAGTCATAACCTGAAATAAATCAAAATTATACAATGTTCTCCATCTGACTGTTGAATTTCAAACATTACCGTTTCGCAAGAGGCTTCCCATTTGCACTCTTATGTCAATTACTGTCACCGGACCGCCGAGGTAACCGTTGTCAAGGGCATTCTTCATTTTAACAAATGCCGGGAGAAACCTGAGGCTGTGATTAACGATACTTATCAACGAGGGATAGTACTGAGCAGCTCGAACCATTTTCAGAGCTTCACTTTGGCTCAATCCTGCTGGCTTGTCGCAGACTACGTGCTTCCCAATTCCCAGAGCTTTCACAGCGATTTGAGCATGCAAACTCGGAGAGCACATGATAAATATCAAATCTACATCCTTGCGAAGCAGAACATCGTCAATTCTACTCGTGTGAAATGGTATTTCCAGGTCTTTGGCTACTCCCTCGGCCTCTGCCAGGGTGCGGCCCCATACAGCCTCAATTTTGAAGCCTTTCTCTCGTAAGAACGGCACAATCACTCGAACGACACTTCCTGTTCCAAATAATCCGATTCCTGGCAGCATCTTGTTTGATTGTTCTCCGTGCATTAGTTATTTTTTCGGAGGTTCCAGTAATGATTTTGTCAATTAAAACGTCATTGGAAGGATAGAGTCATCACTTGAAAATGTCACTAGATGCATTGTTGTCAAATATTTATTATGTTTGATCGATAATCATGATGGACACAATCGTTTTACTCCAATTCTTATTGGGGACATTGTTTATTTTTTTTGTTGTATTATAATGTTGTCAACGCAAAAACAAATAACGGCATTGACGGTGACGTGAATCACCTGTCTTGAGTCACGGTATAAGTATGTCAACTGTGAGACGTGACAGGAGACGTTGGTCAGACGTTGTTTAGACGTTGTTTGTTGTGAGTTTTTGGGCTTTCTGCGGTTACTCGACAATGATGGATTATTTTGTGACAAACAATTCACTGGCACCAGCTCCAATGGGCATACAAAGTACTGCTGGTGCAGTACCAGTGAAAAATGACAAAGGTGAGGTATCGATGAAGAAAGTAAAGGTGCATCGCTACGTGTCAGGCAAGAGGCCAGACTACGCTCCGGCTGCGAGTTCTGACGAAGAATCAGACGACGATAATTTCCTGGAGCGACGCAACCGATCTCATCACGATGCAGCCGACGAGCCCGACGTGGAGAGGGCAGAGTCGAGCGTTTTCTCTGGCAGTCGTGACGAGGAGGATCCGCGAATCAAGCGGCTGACACGGCTCGAGCGTCAGCGCGAGGTAGACACGGAAATTCGTGCGGAGCGTCGTCGTCGAATTCACGAGCCTGAGATCCTGGAGACGGAACCGGAGCGGCCGAAGGAACGGATAAAATTCGAGAGCTCGGATTCATCGGAGGACGAGGATTTGTCCGACTCTGAGATTGAACGTCGGCGAGAGAAACTGAAGGCACGTGTGCTCTCGAAAAAAGAGGCTGAGGAGGAGTTGATTAGTAAGGTTGAGGAGGAGCAGTCTGGCTCGAATTCCGAGGAGAGCTCAGAGTACGAGGAGTACACGGACTCTGAGGAGGAAACTGGTCCGAGATTGAAGCCAGTGTTTGTCAGGCGAAAGGATCGCATTACTGTCATGGAGCGTGAGAAGGAGCTTGCAAAAAAGGCTCAGGAGGAAATTGAAGCGAAAAAGATGGCTGAAGAGCGCAAGCGACAGACTCTGCGAATGGTTGAGGAGGCCATTCGTCAGGAAACCCAGGGATCAAAGTCTGCCGAGACGAATGTAGCGCAATTGGAGGACGTCAATACTGACGATGAAAATGACGAGGTGGAGTTTGAGGCCTGGAAATTGAGAGAATTGAAGCGAATAAAGCGCGACCGCGAGGAGCGCGAAACCTTGGAGAAGGAGCGCCTAGAAATCGAGCGAATTCGGAATTTAACTGAGGAGGAGCGTCGACAGGAGGCTCGCATCAATCCCAAGACTATAACGAACAAAGCGGCCAAGGGGAAATACAAGTTCCTTCAAAAGTACTACCACCGTGGTGCATTTTATTTGGACAAGGACGACAATGTGTTCAAGCGTGACTTCTCTGGCGCGACTTTGGAAGATCACTTTGACAAAACTATCCTGCCGAAGGTGATGCAGGTGAAGAACTTTGGCCGAAGTGGACGCACCAAGTATACACACTTGGTTGACCAGGATACTACTCAATTTGACTCGCCCTGGATCTCGGAAACATCTCAGAATCTCAAGTTTCACAGCAATCAGGCAGCAGGCATGAAACAAGTGTTTGATCGACCGTCTGCTGGTGCAGTACCAGTGAAAAATGACAAAGGTGAGGTATCGATGAAGAAAGTAAAGGTGCATCGCTACGTGTCAGGCAAGAGGCCAGACTACGCTCCGGCTGCGAGTTCTGACGAAGAATCAGACGACGATAATTTCCTGGAGCGACGCAACCGATCTCATCACGATGCAGCCGACGAGCCCGACGTGGAGAGGGCAGAGTCGAGCGTTTTCTCTGGCAGTCGTGACGAGGAGGATCCGCGAATCAAGCGGCTGACACGGCTCGAGCGTCAGCGCGAGGTAGACACGGAAATTCGTGCGGAGCGTCGTCGTCGAATTCACGAGCCTGAGATCCTGGAGACGGAACCGGAGCGGCCGAAGGAACGGATAAAATTCGAGAGCTCGGATTCATCGGAGGACGAGGATTTGTCCGACTCTGAGATTGAACGTCGGCGAGAGAAACTGAAGGCACGTGTGCTCTCGAAAAAAGAGGCTGAGGAGGAGTTGATTAGTAAGGTTGAGGAGGAGCAGTCTGGCTCGAATTCCGAGGAGAGCTCAGAGTACGAGGAGTACACGGACTCTGAGGAGGAAACTGGTCCGAGATTGAAGCCAGTGTTTGTCAGGCGAAAGGATCGCATTACTGTCATGGAGCGTGAGAAGGAGCTTGCAAAAAAGGCTCAGGAGGAAATTGAAGCGAAAAAGATGGCTGAAGAGCGCAAGCGACAGACTCTGCGAATGGTTGAGGAGGCCATTCGTCAGGAAACCCAGGGATCAAAGTCTGCCGAGACGAATGTAGCGCAATTGGAGGACGTCAATACTGACGATGAAAATGACGAGGTGGAGTTTGAGGCCTGGAAATTGAGAGAATTGAAGCGAATAAAGCGCGACCGCGAGGAGCGCGAAACCTTGGAGAAGGAGCGCCTAGAAATCGAGCGAATTCGGAATTTAACTGAGGAGGAGCGTCGACAGGAGGCTCGCATCAATCCCAAGACTATAACGAACAAAGCGGCCAAGGGGAAATACAAGTTCCTTCAAAAGTACTACCACCGTGGTGCATTTTATTTGGACAAGGACGACAATGTGTTCAAGCGTGACTTCTCTGGCGCGACTTTGGAAGATCACTTTGACAAAACTATCCTGCCGAAGGTGATGCAGGTGAAGAACTTTGGCCGAAGTGGACGCACCAAGTATACACACTTGGTTGACCAGGATACTACTCAATTTGACTCGCCCTGGATCTCGGAAACATCTCAGAATCTCAAGTTTCACAGCAATCAGGCAGCAGGCATGAAACAAGTGTTTGATCGACCGTCGCTGAAAAAAATAAAAACTATGAACTAAATTATGAACAAAAAGCGATTGCTTTTGTTTATAATTTGTAAATATATTATGGGTATCATTAATATTTATAATTGGAAACGCATGATTAATTAATTAATTAATTAATAAAATATCTTTTTGAAATATACTTTACGCGCGGTTTCTCAATCATGTTACCGACTGCAGTGCTAGTAGATATTTCTCGACGAAAGTGGCGCCAGCGAAAAAAATACTCGAGTGGTATGCGTGTCTATGTTGCGCAGCGTATGCTCGAAAAAATTCTTTTGGATAACAGCGCTAACCTAGGAGCGTTTTATCCTTTCCGATTCTGGATTAAATCAAGTTTAATCTCGTGCATCCCAAATTTTCAAGGTAAAATAATCGTTTTATCAAATTCCCCGTTAATTGTGCTTTATGCGCTGTGTAGATTTTATCAAATTTCACAATTTTTCTACTGCGAAACTGTTTGAAAAGTGTGGTTCGTCAAATTGTCAATCGTTCAGCTAAATAATACGATTTTAAATAAATAACTGTATGCTGAGGCTTTAATATTTTGCTCATCGGAATAAATTAATCAGCAGAATTATCAAAATTTTCATATGTGAATTGATTTTTTTGAAATTAAAATGAAGTTGTCGGTATTCAATTGAATCATATGATCTAACCTCGAAATGTAAACATTGTTTAGGACTGTCAGTTTATTTCTTTGATGACTACTACATAGTTAATCGAGTAAAACACCAACAAATTTTGTGGATAATCACCAATAATTGTTTGCTTTTTTTACCGGTTAGATGTTGATGCCAAAACAGAATCGTGTGGCGATCTACGAATACCTCTTCAAGGAGGGTGTTATGGTAGCGAAAAAAGACTACCATGCACCAAAACACCCTGAATTGGAGACCATCCCCAATCTCCAAGTTATCAAGGCCATGCAAGTGAGTAGAAAAAGAATCTTATCGCCCTCATTTTATTTGACTCGATGCTGGAGCAACTTTTAAATCTTTATTCGTATTTTCAGTCGTTGAAATCAAGAGGATACGTGAAGGAACAGTTTGCTTGGCGCCACTTCTACTGGTATTTGACCAATGACGGTATCGAATACCTGCGACAATATCTGCACCTTCCCCCGGAGATTGTGCCTTCCACCCTGAAACGCCAGCCCAGGCCAGAGACTGCAAGGCCACGACCTGCAGCCACAAAGAGCGAATCATCGCGACCGACCGAGGACCGCGCTGGTTACAGACGTGGACCCGGTGGCCCACCAGCTCCTGGTGACAAGAAGGCTGACATTGGCCCGGGAACCGGTGACTTGGAGTTCCGTGGTGGTTTCGGTCGAGGCAAAGCTCCCCCACAGTAATTTTATTTAGCTTGTTCTACAAAATTGAATAAAACAGCGCTAAATTAGTGCAAACAAAATACTTTTCTCTTTTTTCTAAATAAATATAAATATTTCCGATTAAAATAATAACAAATCGAATTATCCCGCCAAAAACAGCGCCACCTGGAAAAAAGAATTACCTTTACGATTGTCCGTTGACAACATATAATACGCCTTTGAATTTAA
Source organism: Macrocentrus cingulum (assembly GCA_002156465.1). Lineage (NCBI taxonomy): Eukaryota > Metazoa > Arthropoda > Insecta > Hymenoptera > Braconidae > Macrocentrus > Macrocentrus cingulum. Next base: position 55,103 of record MVJL01009473.1, on the reverse strand, counting down.
ATGCCAACACTTATTTGTACATAAACAATTTTAATTTCCGTTTAATCATGCAATATATCAGTATATTTAAGTGACAAATATTAAAAACCATGTGTTTATCAGTGAAATGACGTCAGAAAATTGGATTTCAGCGATACAAAATGTTCATAATCAACCTTAAACTCTTCCTAACCTATATTTGTGAGTAATCAACTACTTATAATGATTTAAGTTACTTAAAATATTGATTTTTTTACAGATTAATAATCATGCAGCTATCCTGACATAAAGTTTAGAAGATTCAAAGCTGTATGAGCACTTGGTGTTTCGCAATTTCACACATCAGCTCATCAGCAGCATGCAGCCTGTGGGTCAGGCCAAACTTGCAGCAGTTTTAAAAACAAATGGTTTATCCAATCGAAAAAATGGGCCGCCACAGAAAGATACAGGATTTACATCTAAAATTTACAATACTAGAAGTCATTCAAAACTCACCACTGACGATAGTGATTTGGGAAAGTATTTTCACGATACTATTATCTCATTTCCAAAAGCATCTGAAAATTCTACAATTGCCAATTCAGAATCGAGACTTTTACCCCACGAGATTGCCCGAGAGGTAGTGAATAAACCAAATAATCAAGCTAATCCCGATTCAGATTTGGATTTGTTTGATGAAAGTTTCGTACTCACGCATAATAGTCAAATTGGTAAGTTTAATGAATTAAATGGGCGTGCAAGTGTTAAAAATAATCATGTATCATCGAGTACGACTGGAAAATCATTGCAAAGTCCAAAAAAAAAGGAATCATCGACGCGAACGGCTGTGTTGCATGAAGAACTTGAGATTTGTCCTGGTCAAATCATACCTGCAGGTACATCAAACCTTTCACAACCTTCAAAATCACATTTGCCAACTGAAAAATGTGAAAACAGGAAGATTCCACATCTATCAAGCTCCAATAGCGAATTATTATCAATCATGACAACTCAAGATCGTGTAAAATTGGCATCCTGGGGCTTGCCTCTGACAATCCTGCGTAAATACGAGTCGCGCGGAGTTACCAGCATGTTTCCATGGCAAGTTGAGTGCCTGGGAAATCCACAGATCATTGAAAATGCAAAGAATCTCGTGTATTCAGCTCCAACTTCTGCAGGCAAGACATTGGTTTCCGAACTTCTAGTCATAAAAACCATACTGGAGCGTAGAAAAAAAGTCATCTTCGTACTGCCGTTTGTCTCAGTAGTGCGAGAGAAGATGTACTACTTCCAGGACATTCTATCCGACTCTGGCGTGAGAGTTGAGGGTTTTATGGGCGGTGTGCAGCCTGCAGGTGGCTTTGACGCAACAGACATTGCGATCGCCACAATCGAGAAAGCGAATTCCCTGGTGAATCAATTGATGGAGGACGGAGGCCTGGAAAATCTCGGAGCCATAGTCATCGACGAGCTTCACCTACTCGGTGACCCACACAGGGGTTACTTGCTCGAGCTGTTGCTGACTAAATTAAAGTACATGAATCTAAAGGAGGAACACGTGAACATCCAATTAATCGGAATGTCTGCAACGCTGCCGAACCTCGATCTTCTGGCAAAATGGCTGAATTCCGAGCTGTACAAAACGGATTTTCGACCGGTCCCACTGAAAGAACTCTGTAAAATTGGTCCGACAGTGTATGACGACAAATTAAACGTCGTTCGAACCTTAAAACCTCTTGCAGACTTGCCCCCAGACGCCGATAACGTCCTTCAACTGGCATTGGAAACGATTTTAGAGGGTCACAGCGTGTTAATTTTCTGCCCGACGAAAAACTGGTGTGAAAGCCTGGCCCAGCAGATATCCAACGCATTTTTCCAACTGGGTCGCGACGACACAGCCGTGGGACAAGCTCTGCGCAGTCAGTTGAGCAGAGAAGCCATTATCGAGACTCTGGAGCAGCTGAAGCGCACTCCAGTGGGCTTGGACAAGGTTTTGCAGACTACCGTGTCCTTCGGAGTGGCTTTCCACCATGCGGGCCTCACCCTGGACGAGCGAGACGTCATCGAGGGTGCATTTCGTTCAACTGCCTTGCGAGTACTCACAGCTACGTCCACCTTGAGCAGCGGAGTGAACCTACCGGCTCGACGGGTCATTGTGCGAACTCCGATCTTCTACGGCCAGGCAATCGACACGCTAACGTACAAGCAGATGATCGGACGAGCTGGCAGAATGGGTAAGGACACGGCTGGCGAGAGTATACTCATTTGTAAATCCACAGAGAAAAATGTAGCTGAGAAAATCCTGAGCTCTGGTCTGCAGCCTATTGAATCATGCCTGGAGGGTTCTAGTCCGTTAATTCGTGCACTCCTCGAAGCCGTTGCCAGCGAGGTGGCCTACACGCCCGAGGACATTGCAACATACATGAAGTGCACGCTTCTAAGTTCCTCGAGCTCGGAAAATCAAGTGGAAACTTCGACCAGAGAGGCCATAGATTTTCTCGTGAGCAATGAGTTATTAATTCTGCAAAAGTCAACATGCGGCACACATCGCTGGGTTGCTACGCAGCTGGGAAAAGCCTGTTTGGCAGCATCGGTCCCACCCAAAGATGGATTATTTCTCTTTGGAGAGCTGCAAAAAGCACGCCGGGCTTTTGTGCTTGATACAGAACTACACGTGATTTATCTGGTGACTCCCTTCAATTCTGGCGGTCAAATTGGATTCATCGATTGGTACATATTCCTGGACATTTGGAAGAGCTTGTCGGAGAGTGAGCGTCGAGTTGGAGAGCTCGTTGGAGTGACAGAACGATTTCTCGTGTCGGCAGTGAGAATTTCACCCAAGAACAGTCCACTCTTGGATATTCACAAGCGTTTTTACACAGCTCTAGCATTGCACGAGCTCGTTCGAGAAGTTCCGCTGCAAAAAGTCTGCACAAAGTACGGCTGTTGTCGCGGAACAATTCAGAGTTTGCAGCAGACCGCCGCGACATTCGCCGGAATGGTCACGCAATTTTGCAAGAAGCTCGGGTGGAATTGTATCGAGATTCTCGTCTCCCAGTTCCAAACGCGACTGCAATTCGGCGTGTGCCGAGATCTGCTGGATCTCCTGCGTCTGCCGATGCTCAACGGACTGCGGGCGCGGAGTCTCTTCAAGGCGGGAATCACCACGGTGGCAGAGCTCGCCGCAGCCAGCGAGATGGACGTCGAGAGAGCGCTGCACAGGGCGCTGCCGTTTGAGAGTGAGAAGGAGCAGTTTGGCGAGGACGAGTACGAAGCGGCGAAGCGAAATAAAATGCGGACTGTCTTTGTAACAGGCAAGGATGGTCTGACACCTCGAGAGGCCGCTGTGATGCTCGTGAAAGAGGCCAGAGTGTTGGTTCAGCATGAATTGGGTCTGGAGGAGCTTCAGTGGGACCAGAAAAATCGTTCCACGCCTTTTGTTCGCTCGCAGAATCCATCCAACTCGCGTAACGCAAGTTTGCGCACCGATAGAGCGTCGGAAATTCGGTCGGAAGTTGAACCAATGCCGAGCAATGCTCTCACACTCATTCACGAGCAAATAAACGAGTGTGAGACAGATAGAAATAATAAGGAACCGAGTTTGGAGTCTGCGATAGAGGATTTAGGGATTGGTACTGATGAGGACCTTGATGAGACATTTTTCCCCGGTGCGGAGGCAGTGGAGATTGCTCAGGGTGAGTTTAAAGTGCCTGTTGCAACGCCGAAAAATACATCAGAGAGGAAAACATCCTGGCGACGTTCCTACTCGGAGAGCCCGTGTTTATTTGACGACAGTATCGACCTCAATACTCAAGATTGCAATATTCTCGAGCAGAATATCTTGGCATTGGACAGTGTAGTCTTTGATGACACGGCAATGTCAGAAGAATTTCCATCGCCGAAGGGTCAAGCTGATAAACTGGCAAATGCAGAAAAATATGTCGAGTCGCCAATACTTGTGTCGTTGAATCGTGTCAATAAAACGATCATGTGGGACGAAGAGAGTTGGAATAATACCAAAGCCGAGTCTCAAAGTTCCAAGCAAAAATCTCGACCAGCGATGGAAGAGCAGGTGTCACTTGAAAACAAAGAAAATATGCGAACTAGAGCGTTAAATCGATCGAAAATCAAGGAGTCTAGTGTGAAATTATCGACGAGCACGTTGCGGAAATCTCCCAGGGCGAACTTCAACACACCCCATTCATCAAAAACAAGTATTTGCACGCGCAAGTGGTCGATAGAGTCTGTAAAATCAGACGATGATGTTATTCTTCCGTCGCAGCCACTTGATAACTTGAAAACTGAGCAGCGAAAAACTCGCACGCGACTTCAATTAGAATCTATGAGAAATCTCACACGTAAAATCGCTAGTCGAACTGTGAATCATGGCCGTAAAACGCCGGAAAAAAAGGAAGAACTCTGTGAAACACGGCAAAATACTGTTCTAGGAGTAAAACGATTATTACAGGATGATGAAATAACTAAAATCTCATGCAATGATACAAGTTCTCAGAGTATTTTTGAGAATTCATTCGACGATGAGTCGCCGCCAAAGAAAATAAACAAATCAAGTCCACAATTATCGGTAATTGAGATAAATGCAAAGTTAAAAAAATTGGAAAATCAACAACAGTCAATTCCAAAAGAGTTATTTATAGTTAATGTGTCATTTGATCGGATTAAATTCAATGAATTTAAGCAAAAATTAGAAGATAAATTAGAAATTTCTCTCGCTTTGGCATGTGAAATATATTTATCAGACAGTGGGAGTATCGGGAGGAGAATTATTGCCGCTAGATCGTATCAGAGTGTACGAAAAAAAACTAAGAGTGTGGATGGAGGTATTTACAACGATAGAAAACTCTGTGGAATTGCAATAAGCTGGGGATCAACAATTTACTACCTCTCATTCGAAAATGTCCAAGAGCCCGGACAAGTTTCGGTAAAAGAGCGAATAACTCTGTTAACTGATATCCTGTCATTCCCTGAATTAACTGTACGTTGTTTTGCCGCCAAGGAAATCTACAAAACCCTATTTAAATGCTGTGGATTAATTCCAGCCTGCAAATTTGTTGATCCATTTACAGCAGATTGGCTGTTACATCCGCAAACCAGTGAAAAAACCTTTGAAAATTTGATAAACGAACACTTACCGGAAGGTTCCGAGCTCCTGAAAAAACTTGGATCATTAAAAGGTACTATCGGTCCTGGCTTAGACACTCGCAACTCAAATCCCGGCAAATTGCGAGCCTCCACCGAAGTCATATTAAACTGGCACATCTTGGAAAACCTCTGGCGCAAGTTGGAAGCTATAAACCCGAAGATTTTGACAATATTCCGAGAAGTGGAGATGAAAACAATAATAATCCTGGCACGAATGGAGTTGACTGGGTTGGGAATCAGCTTGGAAGCATTGCAGGAGCTGTCAGCAGTCGTGGAAAAACAGTTGTCGGGCCTGCAGGAGCAGGCTTTCGCTCTGGCCGGGAAAAAATTCAACTTTTCGTCGTCAAAAAGCGTGGCTGAAGTGTTGGGCATGACTAAGGATAAAAAACCCTGCACAAATAAAGCGGCATTGGAGCAGTGTGACCACCCAATCGCAAATCTCGTGATTAACTGGCGGAAATTGTACGCAACCCACACGAAAATGGTGTGCCCGCTGCTGAGCATCGCAGAGAGACACTCGAGAATCCACAGCAACTGCATGACCCACACAGTGACAGGCAGAGTGTCTATGCACGAACCAAATCTTCAAAATGTCCCGCGAGACTTCAATTCTGTCGACAACAAGTTTGTTATCAGTGTGCGAATGGCTTTTGTCCCGTCTTCCGGTAATATTTTACTGTCTGCAGATTATTGTCAGCTAGAACTGCGGATCCTCGCGCACTTTTCCCAAGAAACAAACCTCTGCAGTGTCCTCAATCGCCCGGGCGATGTCTTTCGAAACATTGCAGCACGCTGGTACAACACTTCCGAGGCGCGAATCGACGATACGATGCGTCAGAGGACAAAGCAGCTGTGCTACGGCATGATTTACGGCATGGGAGTGAAAACTCTGGCGGAAACTCTGCAAGTTGACGAGTCGGAGGCTCGAGAATTCCTCGAGACCTTCATGGGAGCTTACCCCGGCATTAGAACGTGGTTAACAGAGGTTGTGGAGCGAGCCAGAGAGGCAGGAGCTGTGTCAACGCTGTTTCAACGCAGGAGAATCCTTCCGGGATTGAGCAGCGACATCCCGGGAGAAAGGGCGCAGGCAGAGAGGCAGGCTGTCAATTCGAAAATTCAGGGCTCGGCTGCGGACATTGCGAAGAAAGCCATGGTTCTCATTGATGAACGCTTGAAGCACGATTTCCCCAGTGTACCCATCGTATTCCCGGACCTTCCGATGAAGAGAAAATCCCTGCGAAATCGCAGTGAATCAACGCCGCGCGGTGCCTACTTTGTCCTTCAGCTTCACGATGAATTGATGTACGAAGTTAACGCCGAGGATGTGGATCAAGTTGCGAGGATCGTCAAAGAGTCCATGGAGCAGGCTTGCGCTCTGTCAGTTCCTCTGCCTGTTAAAGTAAAAACTGGCCCTGCCTGGGGTGATCTCAACGAGTATAATTTTGATTAAATTACTGCAGTTTCGCACTGCAAGCAAAGCAGTTCAATCAGTAAAAATGCTTTCGTAAATAAATTGTAAAAAAAAAAAACTAAGTCAAATTTTTCAAAGGTATTTTTAAATATTTTTTGTAATTTATATATAAATACTTCGTGAAATTTGACAGTTGATTATAATTTTTAATTTGTTTTTCTTTGTCACTATAACGACATAATTGTAAATTATATACTTCAATTGTATTTATTATTTTTTTAAATCAAATTTTGTATATTAAAAAAATGTTTTTTCTACACACTGAGAATTTTTTTTCTCGTTTAAAAAACGAATGAAATAAATTTACTCAGACATATTGTCTGAATATTGATTTCCTGTATTATAAAAAAAAAAAAAAAAAACAAATCAAATGTATAAGATTTTATTCATTAAAGTGTATCATAAATAATTTTTCATTGTTATTAGTTTTTGTTTTGTTTTTTCTTTTTATTTATAAAACAAGAACGGGTTTGTAATTCTTAGTTAAATATATAAGCATACTCTGTACAAGGTGTGATCTCAAATTGTGTCACACGGTGGAGCAAGAGATTGATGTAATTTAGTGACAGCAGTTTGTACAATCTGCTGAAAAACTTCATCTTCATTGCAAGAAACCGCCAAACTCATGAGATCAATATGCGCTTTTTTCCCATCGACAGTAACATAAAGTTTTTCACCCTTGAAAATTTTCGGCACTGAGTCCTCACCAAACATTTCTTGCAGCATTTCAATGAGACACTCCTTAAAGTGCATTCGATCCATTTTCGTCGGTGCAGGCAGAGTTTTCGGTGGGGTTTCCATCATCTCTGCTTGAAGTAAAGCAATGAGAACAGAGTCAGCATACATATCGTTAACTGGAGTAGCAACCCACTCGAGAGTCACTAATTTCGGCTCAATAATAACGTCGACATTTTTAAAAACGCGCATCTTCTTATCGTCAATAACATCGAGATTGCCAGCGATTTGCGTGAGCAAATGTTTCAAAACCGGCAGCGAAGTGTTGAAATAAATACTCTGCCTCTGAACAACTTGGCTCATACTCATATCAGTGTACTTGGACAAGTCAGAGGGTGCTAACATGTGATAATTGAAATTTCTCTTCACCAAAATGCCAGACAGCGTTTCCCCAGGTTTCGGCGTCTCCATAGCCAATGCGCCCATGACTTTGGCCGTTTTTTCACCGCGAAAGTACAGCGATACAGCCTCGGTATTCCTCGGATTGTGAATTTCCATCGTAGTGCTGGGATCATCCTCATACTCGCGTTGTAACGCAGCCTTCAGCCGTCCCATTTCATTCTGCTCACCGTGAACGAGCACAACGTGCGGTGGCTTGAGAATTCTGATGAATTCCGAGGTCTGTTGATAATCCGTGTGGGCGGAAAATGAAATGTAATCCACCGTCATCTTCAGCGGCAGTTTCTGACCACTCATAGTCGTGATTTCCTCGGGTTCCGAGAGAATAGTCTTGGCCAGAGTGCCCTCAACGCAGTAGCCAGCGATAATCACGCCGTTTTTCGAGTCTGTACACCAAGATTCGAATAATTCTCGTGAAAGACCGCTCTGCATCATACCTGGCGAGGCCATGACAACACACGGCCCAATATCCTCAAAGTGATCGATGCCCTTCAGGTTTGAAATGTGCTTGAATACAAACGGGTTGTTGATTGCGATTTGACGACGGATTTTGTCGTTCATGGCGTTCACATACGTCTGATAAACTGCCATACATTTTTTCGCCAGCGACGACGCATAGTAGATGGGTATTTCATGTAATTCCGGGTGCTGACTCCAGTATTCGTCGAGGATTAACAAGAGTTCTTGAGCTCTGCCGAGTGCAAAGACTGGAATCAAGCATCTGCCGCCACGATTGACAATTTCATGGACTAAATTTGTAAATCTACCTTCGCGATCCTCTCTCTTCTCGTGAATGTGAGTACCATAGGTGGATTCAGTGATGAGAACGTCTGGATGGACATTTGGGATCTCTGCGGCCATCAAATGCCGATCTTCCTGCCGGCTAAAGTCGCCGGTATAGAGAATTTTCACTCCTGCAATTTCTATCATGAACATCGCAGCTCCCAAGACATGTCCGGCGTTGTAAGCCCAGAATTTAACGCCAAATACGTCCTTCTCCTCGTGGAAATTGATCGTCTCGATTTTGTCCATGCTCGCCTCGAGGTCGGCCTCGGTGTAGAGCATCTGCTCAGTCGCAATGTTGCTTACCTTGATGTAATCTGACAGCAGCCATCTGTAGATGGCTTTCGTGGCGTGTGTCATGAAGCAGCGGCCTTTGAAGCTGGTTTTCTGCAGGAACCAGGGCAAAGCACCGCAGTGGTCCAAGTGGAAGTGCGAGATGAGCAGCAAATCTATCTCGTCTGCTTCTACCAGATCAACGAAAGGCAAAGCATCCATTCCGGACAGTCCAGGATGAATGCCACAGTCGAGCATGATTTTTTTCCCTTTGAAGACTAACATAATACATGAACGTCCAACCTCTTGTCCGGCACCCAGTGGCATTATCGACAGTAAATCGTTTTCTTCGGCTGGTACTGGATTTTCCATGATTCTACGCTTTGCTGACATCGCAGAATTGATTCAGCTAAAATCAAGGATATAATTATTGTATTTTATGTTATTTTACGTGAAAATGATTTTTTTTAGGTTAGATTCGTACATGATTAATTTGTATTTCGGTGGTAGAACGCGGGGAAATTAAGATATGTAACTTAAAAAAGAAAAATTTATATATTATACGTTTTGAATAATTGAAATCATTTCATTGAGGTTAGAATTTCACTGTTGAAAGCCGCAAAATATATTTTTCGAGAGAGGGAAACAAATAAGGGAGGCTGATGGGTACTGGGTCCTGGGTCACGACAATGGCATTACGATGTACAGGATTTTCCGAAATAAAAGATAATAATAGCAGAGAGCAAAGCCCATACAGTAGTTGTTATAAGAATAAAAAAATAGCTGGTTACTTTTTTCTAAAAATTTATAAATTGGGTTACTGTATGTACTTATTTTCAGGAAGTAATGTTATTCTCAAATTGGTCGATTTGGTTATGGGTTCGCTCGCGATGGCTGAAGGCGCGGGTTCAAGCCCCGTCTGTGACGTAGTTTTTTTTTTTCAAATTAGCGTTGTTTATTTTATACAGCGTTTTTTATGTAATAAAACAATTAATTCACTTTATTTACGCAATTATCTACTGCCTGAATAGAAAAAAAATATTTTTTGAAACTTTGGTTTTTTGAAAATTGTGGCTACAGATCGATAGTTACAGAAAATTTTATAAAACGTTTTTTATAGAAAATTAAATTCCTCACAATTTATGTGAGATACAATTGTGTAATATCTTGCGTATTTACCGAGTTATCACAAAAAAACTAAAATCAATATTGGTTTTTTCACGATAACTCGATAAATAAGGGAGATATCGAAAAATATTACTCTTGATAAATTGTCGAAAATCAAATTTCTTACAAAAAATGTTCTACAAAATTTTCTGTAACTATCAATCTTTAGCCGGAAATCGTGAAAAACTGATCTGAAAAATGAGAAGGGGGGACCCTTTCCATATTTTCGAAAATTAATTTCACAGTAGGGCGTTGGGGAGTGGCTTAAAAAATAGGAAATTAATTGTTATACATGATCCAGTATTAAAAACTGCATAAAAATGCGTTTTTCCCCTGTTTTTTAAGGAAAAACGTAAATTTTCAGACTTGTGGCGCCATCTCGCGGTCGACTTGAGGAACTAATTTTCCATTGTTCTCTTGAAATTTTCGTTTTTCCTTAATATCTCGCGAAATAAGGGAGATATCGAAAAATGTTACTCTATATAAATTGTTGGACATTCAATTTTCTACAAATAATGTTATATAAAATTTTTTGTAACTCTTCATCCGTAGCCAGAAAATCAAAAAAACTGAATTTGAAAAAATATTTTTTTTTTCGTGATTAAAGGCATTTAATTAGTTTAATTATTAATTCTATACGATAATAAGTCGTTTAAGTCACGGAATTCACGTTATTTTAGCGTTTTTTCAACGCTAAAAAAATCTGAATTTTTTTAAAACACTAAAATAACGCTAATTTCATGGATTAAACAACTTATTATCGTATATAATTGATAATTAGACTAATTAAAAACCTTTAAACACGAAAAAAAAAGATTTTCCAAAATTTAGTTTTTTTGATTTTCTGGCTACGGATGAAGAGTTACAGAAAATTTTACTGAACATTATTTATAGAAAATTTAATTCCTGACAATTTAGAAAGAGTGACATTTTTCGATATCTCCGTTATTTACCGAGATATTGTGGAAAAACTAAAACAGCCCAAAATCGAAAAAAACGACAGTGGTACCACTGTTGATTTTCTCGATTTTCGGTCGTTTTAGTTTTTCCGCGATATCTCGCGAAATATGCAAGATATCGAAAAATGTTACTCCACATTAATTGTTGAACACATAATTTCCTACAAATAATGTCCAGTAAAATTTTCTGTAACTCTTTATCCGTAGCCGGAAAATCCAAAAAACTAAATTTTTGAAAATCTTTTTTTTTCGTGTTTAAAGGCTTTTTTTTAGTTTAATTATCAATTATATACGATAATAAGTTGTTTAATCAATGAAATTGACGTTATTTTAGTGTTTGAAAAAAAATCAGATTTTTTTTGCGTCGAAAAAACGCTAAAATAACGTGAATTCCGTGACTTAAACAACTTATTATCGTATATAATTAACAATTAGACTAATTGACTGCCGTTAATCACGAGAAAAAAAACATTTTCCGAAATTCAGTTTTTTTTATTTTCCAGCTACGGATGAAGAGCTACAGAAAATTTCATCAAACATAAATTGTGGGAAATTTTATGCTTAACAATTAATGTAGAGTAACATTTTTCGATATCTTCCTTATTTCGCGAGATATCGAGAAAAAACAAAAAATCTTGATTTGCGACCGCAGCGCCACCTCGCGGCAAATTGCAGAACTAATTTTTCTGACGAATTTCCGAGTTTTTCATGAAAAATTTAGTTCTGCAATTCACCGCCACATGACGCTGCGGTCACCCAAAATAGAATAGTCGCGAAAAATTCTGCAAGATGGCGCCACAGGCGCCTGAAGTTGAGTTTTATTTGCAAAATTTATTTAAAAAAAGAATTGTAATAAAAAAAAATCATTTTATCACGAAAAAAAAAATACCGCCCGCGGGGCTCGAACTCGCGCTTTCGGACTTCGCGTGTAGACACTCTGACCGATAGACCACAATAGACTTCTGTAAAAATGCGATATTAGTTATATTTTCCTTACACATTGCATAAATTTTCAAAAAAAAAATTTTTTTTTCGCAATTTGAGCGCGGTGAAATTATTTTTATTAATGTTATTAATGATAATACATTGAACAATTATTTATTCGACTGACGGAGCGGGTTTTATGGCCAAAAAATCCGAATTTTTTTCGTCACGAAAAAAGGCGGAAATAATGCGAATTCCGTCGTTTATACAGCTTTCTATTGTACATAATTAATAATTAGACGAATTAAAAGCCTTTAAACACGAAAAAAAAAGATTTTTGAAAATTTAGTTTTTTGGATTTTCCGGCTACGGATGAAGAGTTACAGAAAATTTTATTCAACATTATTTGTAGGAAATTATGTGCTCAACAATTAATGTAGAGTAACATTATCCGATATCTTGCATATTTCGCGAGATATCGCGGAAAAACTAAAACGGCCGAAAATCGAGAAAATCAACAGTGGTACCACTGTCGTTTTTTTCGATTTTGGGCTGTTTTAGTTTTTCCGCAATATCTCGGTAAATAACGGAGATATCGAAAAATATCACTCTTTCTAAATTGTCGGGAATCAAATTTCCTATAAATAATGTTCAGTAAAATTTTCTGTGACTCTCCATCCGTAGCCAGAAAATCCAAAAAATATTGTCGGGAATCAAATTTCCTATAAATAATGTTCAGTAAAATTTTCTGTGACTCTCCATCCGTAGCCAGAAAATCCAAAAAACTAAATTTTCGAAAATCTTTTTTTTTCGTGTTTAAAGGCTTTTTATTAGTTTAATTATCAATTATATACGATAATGAGTTGTTTAATCCGTGAAATTAAAGTTATTTTAGTGTTTTAAAAAAGTTTAGATTTTTTTTGGCGTCGAAAAAACGCTAAAATAACGTGAATTCCGTGGCTTAAACAACTTTTTATCGTATATAATTAATAATTCGACTAATTAACTGCCATTAATCACGAGAAAAAAAACATTTTCCAAAATTCAGTTTTGTTGATTTTCTGGCTACGGATGAAGAGTTACAGATAATTTTATATAACATTATTTGTAGAAAATTAAATTTCCAACAATTTATATAGAGTAATATTTTTCGATATCTCCCTTATTTCGCGAGATATTAAGGAAAAACGAAAATTTCAAGAGAACAATGGAAAATTAGTTCTTCAAGCCGACCGCGAGATGGCGCCACAAGTCTGAAAATTTACGTTTTTCCTTAAAAAACAGGGGAAAAACGCATTTTTATGCAGTTTTTAATACTGGATCATGTATAACAATTAATTTCCTATTTTTTAAGCCACTCCCCAACGCCCTACTGTGAAATTAATTTTCGAAAATATGGGAAGGGTCCCCCCTTCTCATTTTTCAGATCAGTTTTTCACGATTTCCGGCTAAAGATTGATAGTTACAGAAAATTTTGTAGAACATTTTTTGTAAGAAATTTGATTTTCGACAATTTATCAAGAGTAATATTTTTCGATATCTCCCTTATTTATCGAGTTATCGTGAAAAAACCAATATTGATTTTAGTTTTTTTGTGATAACTATGTAAATACGCAAGATATCGCGTAAATGTATCTCAAATAAATTGTAGGGAATTAAATTTCCTATAAAAAACATTCTATAAAATTTTCTGTAATTATCGATGCATAGCTACAATTTCTAAAAAACTAAATTTAAAGAAACAAATTTTTTACTATTCAAGCGTTAGGTAAATGCTTAAATCAAGTAGATTAATTGTTATATCGCATAAAAAATTATTTATAAAGTAAACAATGCTAATTAAAAAAAAAAAACGCAAAAAAAAACACTCCGTCACCCGGACTTGATCCCACGACCTCTGACTTCACGGGCAAGCACTCTATCCCATAGACTATTAAACTAACATCATTCTAATGTCCAAAACATTCAATGAATATTGTAGTTCACCAGCTCCAACACCGAGTTGACGTTCAGAAACATTTTATGTACTAGTTGGTGGTGTTGACGGTTTCATTCAGTATTTTTTAATTCACTCGCATAAATTGTGTGCCAGTAATTGCCGACTTTAGATCCACTGCAAATTCTCACAAGAACCATTGCAGCTCCAGAGTCAAGGCTCCATACGAAAACAGTGATCAACCGTAACCTCACAATTTTGACCGTGGCTTTAGACTGTATACGAATAATTCTCGAATAGTCTGTCATCAAGCAATATCAAAAACGACTTTGAAATTCCGAAAAAATTGACGTTTCTAAAAAAAAAATCAACGTTTCATTTAATCTCAATGTCTTTAGGTAAGTGTAGAAAATATAAAAATCCAGAAAACTTTAATTGTCCTCGATATAAACTCAATTAAATTGATTTCCTTCAAGATTTCTAACCTAAAAATTTTATATGTAAATTAAATCTTTCAGATTGTCAAAAAAAATATACCGTCATTGTATCAAAATGGTAGAAAACTTTACGAACAATCCTTTCGTGGGACTTTTCAATGATCCGGACGATTTGCCATGCCGTGTCACGGAAAACCCATCCCCCGAAGAGAGGCAACTTGAAAATCTTGAGGATTACCATGAAAAAGAGGAAAAATTGCTTCAAGACGTCTTTGGCATACTTCGAAGTAATTCAAGCCCAATAGTAAGCAAAAAACTCTACCCAGTGGACTCTGACACAGTGGACGGTGCGATATACCTGCGAATAATAGCGACAAACATCGATGATGAGCTAGTGTCACCGAAAAACTACGTCGAAGCTACTGCCAGCTCACTAACGCTCGAAACCCAGACGATTCCGTATTTATTCGGCTGTTTTTGCGAGCTGGAAAAGCGCAAAAGTGAGGTAAACTACGGAGACGTCGCTGCGCACCTTCAACGAGCCTTGATCCGTTATGTCGAGGTTGTCCTGGAGGACAACAGCTGCGTAAACGGTCAGCCGGTGCTTGAGCAGTACATCGACCTCTTCAAGGATGCGACAATTCTCGGCGATGTCTCGGAATTCTCGCGGGAACTTGCAGTAATGATAATCGAAGAGAGATCGCGAGATTCCGAGGATCTTTTGATGGAAGCTTTCCGCCCATTGATGAAGATAATTAAGGATGAAATTTCGCAGAGTAATGTCCTGAGTTACCAGCAGTACTGGTTCAATTTTCTGCAAACAATGGCGACGATAGAACCTCTGGCTGAGGTTTTGCTGCGTTTTAGCACACCAGAGCGACATGTAGGCAGTGGTTACGTCGATTCCTTCCTCGCTGCGCCGCTGACGTTGAGCTGCCTGCCCAAAGACACCATGGACTCTGTAGATTTCGACCTGACACAGTCGAAAGCCATCGAGAACAACATCTGGTCGGCTGTCGAGTATATCACCGAATCAATGTATAAAATATTTCTTTCTCTGCTCAAGTGCTCGTCGGAAATTCGACACCTGACGCTCCAGTGGCTCGGCAGGTGTGTCGAGGCCAACTCAGACCGTGTGGCACTGTCTCACGAGCACGATCACGCAAATGCCACCAGCAGCGACGGATTTATGATCAATCTCGGACACGTTCTGCTGCGTTTGAGCCAGCCATTCACGCCGAAAGTGAATACTAAGGTCCCGAAAATCGACCCAACTTACTGTGCATACGTTCCCAAAGCCGGGGAGGAAGATTTGTCGAAGTATGTGCACCTCACGAGCCTCAATCTGCAGACTTGCCTCGTGCCAACCGAGCGCGGTCAGACTCGACCCATCGCCAAGACATTTAACTTCGTTACAGAGTGTTTTTTCCTCACTCAAAACACACTCTTCCTCGGCTACAACGTTGTGTTTGACAAATTCGTCAAGGCCAACCGGAGTATGATGATTGCCCAGCAGACGTACAATGCGCAAACGAATATGACTTTTGAACAGCAGCGATATTTGATGCAGAGTGTCGACTCTATGATGAAAAAATTCCTCGCTTTTAAAACCTGCCTCTCCACGCCGGACATGGTCGATCACCTCATGCGCTTCCACGCCACCACGGCCTACTGGTTGGTGCAAGTTATGGTCGAGCCTGAAGGCGCCGACAATGCCGAGACGTATTTCCCGGAGAAATATCGCGATGTCGTCTTTCCTTTCCCCGAGGAAATGCCGAAAACTTGGCGGTGCATTCCCGAGTTTGTTGTGGAGAATTTAATTCAATTTTTAAGCCTGATTCGACGGATAAATCACAGTGTTTTCGAGGAGCACGGGCCCAGCTTTCTCGAGCCTGTATTGACGGAGATAATTGTCCTGATGGAGTCACCCAAGCGGCTTTTTAATCCGCACTTGCGAGCCAGGCTTGCTGAGGCACTCGAGGCACTAATTCCGCAGAATGATGACCTGAAAATGAGCGCACTCGGGACTTTTCAACGTGAACAACTGTTTTTAAGTCATCCTCATAGACGTCTGATTGTTCGCAATCTCCTGGAGGTTTTTGTCAGCATTGAAATGACAGGACAGGGCGTTCAGTTTGAACAGAAGTTTAATTATCGAAGGCCCATGTATGGTGTGATGAAATATTTGTGGAAGATTGAGGAACATCGAGCAGTTTTTAAAGCTCTCGCTGATGATGCTGAGAAAAATATTGAAGCTGTACAACCACCGCTTTTTTTGAGGTTTATCAATTTGCTGATCAATGACGCGGTCTTTTTGATTGACGAGGCTCTCTCTAACATGGCACAGCTGCGCAATATGCAAAATAGTCTTAATAATGGCGAGTGGAGTATGCTGCCTTTACTGGAACAAAATCAGAGGCACGGCGTGCTTCAACAAACCGAGTATGTTGCTCGATTTGATAATATTCTTGGTCGCAAGACTATTTCTACGCTTAAAATGCTCACTACCGAGATACGATCAATCTTCTGTCATCCTACGATGGTCGATCGCATTGCTTCTATGCTCAATTACATTTTATTGCAACTTGTCGGACCGAATAATCGGAATTTCAAGGTGAAAGGCTCGCAAGATTATGAGTTTGATCCTGCGTATTTAGTTATAAACATTTGCGAAATGTATATTTATTTGGGTGAGAGTGATAATTTCACTCTTGCCGTGTCGCAGGATGGACGCTCTTACAGTCCGGATTTATTCCGCATGGCTGACAGTGTGCTCGTTAAAATTGGTGGAGTTAGTATTTTAGATGAGCTCTCACAGTTATCAGCTAAAGTCGAATTAGCGGCTAATATTAAACGAGAAGAGGATGAAATTCTTACTGATGCTCCCGACGAATTTTTGGATCCTATTATGTCAAGTATTATGAGTGATCCTGTGATACTGCCGTCGTCAAAGGTCGCGATTGATCGACAAACTATTGCAAGGTATGAATTTAGTTGTTTTAACAATTATTAGAGTGATTTAATGAAGAAATTTGCTAAAATTTGTATTAAATCATGGTAAAAAAAAATTTTTTTCGCGGTTTTTCGCCTTTAAACGTGGGATTTTTCGTGAAAAAAACAACTAATACTATTATAAATTGTTATTTTATTTGAATATAAATTATGGAAAAATGTTTTATAATGATGTTTCAAGTGCTAATAAAATTTTGATTGATTGAATTGTCGTTTCAGGCACTTATTGAGCGACCAAACAGACCCGTTTAATCGCTCGCCACTGTCGATGGATATGGTTAAACCAGATGTGGAATTGCGAAATAAAATTCAAGAGTGGATAGCGTCAAAGAAGCTGACAAAAGGCGTATCAGTGAGTAAATGAGTAAGTTAATCGTGCAGATAAAAGAAAAAAAGAAAGAAAAAAAATTATCTTTTTATTCCATACGGTCCAATTAATCTAGAATTTTACCAATGAATGCGTTGTGAGGGGAAAGAGTGACTTGTACAGATTTGAGTGTTAGTAGTGGACAATTTATGTATAAATTGAAATATAAATCATAATATGATTGTTGGAAAAAAAAAGAAACTTTAAGTTCAATGAGTAGACAGATATTAATATATCCGATGATTTCCATCGTACAAATATAGCTATTAAATTTATTTTTCATACACCAACATAATCCCATATAATACTTTCTGATTTTGTGTTTTTTTTGTTCATTGCAAAAAGGAAAAAAATATTTTTACTAGTCTAAAGCGTCTATTAACTCTTGAAAATCTTCGACAAACCATGCAGAAGCATTTTTTACACTGTCCCTCACGACGTTGCCACCAAATCCTGAGAAAAATCGTGGAAAAAAAATTATTTAAAATGATAAATTTTAGTTTTTTTATTTTTTTTTTAACTCTACCGATAAATCCATCGGCAGGCGGTGAAGCTTCTAGATCTGTAGCACCATCGCCCACATGAACTATTGTTTTGATATTGTATTTTTCACGTAATATTCGAATTACTTCGGCTTTTCCACCGGTTTTTGATGTTGGCTCTGTCTCATCAAAACCCGCAAATTCACCTTGAAAAATAATAACATTTTTAATAGTTCGATATTATTTGTAAAATATAAATTTTTAATTTACCTGTAAAAAAAAATTTCAATCGATTTGCATAAATGTGATCATGTGGAATATTAAGCCGTGTTGCTACTGGAGAAATTAAGCAACGAAAACCACCGGAAACTAAAAAAACTTTTTTATTCCTTGCATGAAGTTTGTCAATAAGTTCTCTGGAAAATGTTTTGTTTTTTTTAATTATTGTTTTTTTTATGTTTATTATTACTAGTAATTTTTTTTTCTTACTTGATGCCTGGAGTTAATTTTGGTGGATGAATTTGGATAAATTTCTTGATTTGTTCTAAACTTGGTTGGATTATATTTAGTCTAACTGCCAGAGATTGCTGAAAAGTCATGTTTCCCTGCATAGCTTTTTTCGTTCTGTAATTTTAATTTCTTTTTTTCTCTAAATCGATAAAATAACAACTAAAACAATTTTTTCTAAAAAAAATTTTTTGTCTTAAAAAAATTCTTTATGATATTTATTGAATTTTTTTTTTTTTTAGTTTAAAAAATAAGAAAAACAGGAAAAAATGCAATTATATCGAGGAAATTTATTTCGCGGTAATTTTCGTTAATAATGCAGAAAATACACCGCTAATTTGAAATATCAAACGGCCTTGGTGATATTTCAAGTGTTTTTATCAAGAATTACGTCCGGAATTGAGCTTACATAAAAAAAAAAAAATTGAACAGTCATAAAAAAATGAAAATAAATCATTAATTACAACTAAAAAAAAAAACTATACCAGATAAAAATTTTTTTAAAATAAAAATTCAAGTGTCATAAATAGAAAAAAAAAGATTTACAGTAAATTAATTAAAATTCATCGAGTACCACGTGATTTTAACTAGAAATATTTTAATTTTTTAATTAATTCATTAATAAAACGTAAAAATTTAATCTTAATGAAAAACTAAATAATCTTAAAAAGATTAATATTAAATTTTTTGTTTAAAAAATATTTTACGTAATAAGAGAAGTAGGAAAATTTTCAATAGAAAAAAAATTTTTTTTTCTCCGCATTTAAAGAAATAGACGACGAGTTGAATTAATTATTTCCTCAAAGCGAATAAATTAAACAACAGTAATAATTACACTTTGCCCTATGTTCAACACTAGATACTTTCTCTAATACCGCGAAGTATCTAGATATCCAACTAAGATGATATCCAAGGAAATTCGACAAACTAAATACCTAACGACACATTTTACTTACAGTTCAGACACTTGATTTCCTTTGCCACAGAATTGAGCGAGCTCATCAATGCCTTCCTCGCGAATCACCGTGGAATCAACATCAAACGACACGGCATCGGCATGTTTCCACACTGCCACGATGTTTGGAATATTGCCATTCATTCTGACGACTTGTCGGAGTACTAAAACGATAGATAGCAGACAGTAGCCACGACTAAATTGACGCATGTTCTAAACTGGCCTCGCGAGCGAAGCAGAGCAATCCTCGCTGTTGATGTAAATTCTGGAGAAGGGGCAGTAGAGATACTCTCCCACCCAACTTAGCTTCAACAGACATCCAACTAAACTTGAAAGTCTCGAAAAGTCATCACGCGACAGTATAATTAACATCCTGGATATTTTTCCCACGTGCTCTTGCACAGTGTGCGCTCCCATTTTCATTGGGTACGTTCCACTTTTTTTTTTTTTCAACCCATCAATTAAAAATACAATTCTTTTTTTTATTACCACAAGACTGCTGATAAGATTATCATTCGTTTTTATCAATTTCTGTGTATATAATAGCCAAGGGGGAGCGCGATAGCATATTTGCCCTGATTGCTTGACAATGTTATCGAAAAAGTTCATTTTTCGTACTGATCGCATTGCTGGGGTTCGCTAATGAATAAATAAAGTCAAGGTCATGATGATAATAAATTTATTTGGCAATTATAATAGCATTGACAACAATTAATATTAGGTTAAAATATTTTTTAAGGCATTAAATGATTAATTTTTTTGGAAAAATTAGTATTTTTTAATATTTAATAATTATTAGCTATGATTTATTTATTTTAGTTTGTTTAAATTATTTTTCTGATATTTAAAAAAGATTTTTAAAAAGTTAAAAATTTTTTTCGGATGTATTTTTTATAATAACTAAGGTAAATAATATAATACGGAAAAAAGTTTTGAATTGTAATTTGTGAAATATGTGTCGTGGAATCAGTGGGTTTTTTAGTTTTTTATTTTAACTTAGGAAGAGTGTGTAGAAAGTGTTATTTTCGACGTTTGACTCGAGAGAAAGCGACTTTTCATGCTGCTTATCAGTTTATTAGTTATTACACGGCTAGTTACTGTTTTAAGAATGTAAGTTCGTGTAGTTGTTCAAAGATGGCACGTCAAGTACGCTTAAGGCTGTACTGTCGTGAAAGTTAATTAATCAAAAATTTATGAAAATTTGTTTCTAAATTATGTTTTTAATTGATCAGTAAAATTTTAAGGCGATTTATCGACGACAAATTGTCGTTTGTGAGTGAAGAATTGAAAGATTTATTCTTTTTTTTTTTTATTCTATAAATTAGATAAATTTGTTTTATTGAAAAATTTTTTTCAGGTAGGAATTGAAAAATTATCACTTTTATAATGAGAGCTATTGAATTTAAAATTTTTCTATTTTCAGATTTTTAAAGAAAAAAAAAAATATGAAAAATTTACATTTGCAGTTTTTGACATATTTTAAATGAAAAGAAAAAAATTCGATAAATTGATTCTGGATTTTATTGACAGCTAAAAAACTTGCAGTAAATTGGAAAGTTTGGTAAAACTTATATATAGGAGAAGAGAAGTCTCTTTCTCGCTTTTGCGACGACACATATATTACGAGCTCTTAATTTCCACAGCCCTTCAGGTCGATGCATCGGAACAACTTAAAAATTATGCGATAAGCACGACATCGAGTTGAATAAAATGAGCTGCTGAAGTTTCATTTCTCAGCTGTACAAGTTGCCCTAGATCCAATGATTAAAAAAGTATAGCCTCATGAATAATTCCATTGATGATTGTCAATAGGGCTCTCTAATGGTACTTGTAAACTCGTTGTACATCAAAAGTTCGCATTTTTTTTACCAATCCCCGGACAGCGAAGTAGCAGCAAAATATTACTGCATCAAAAAACTTTTATTTCGTTCTTTTTCAACCCTGTATTTCATTGAATTAGTCGCAATCTCTCTAAAAATTGTTTAAATCTCTCAATCAATCAAAAAAACTGAAAATAGAAAAATTTTAAATTCAATAACTCCCATTATTAAATCAATAATTTGTATATTCTCATCCAAAAAAAAATTTTTTCTATAAAAAAAATCTAATTTAAAGTATAAAAAAAAAGTTGTAAAACGTGAAAAAAAAAGTTAAGCTGGATTATTAGCTGCGTTTATATATGAAAAAAACAGTTTTTAATTTTTAATATCCATTATGAAGTGTAATAAATCATTTTACAAGTGATTACAGTTGATAATGTTTTACTAATTAACTTTTTAATAACCGCTAAAATAAAAAAAAGCTTGATGTGAAAAGTCTGCCTGGTAATTCTCGCGATTTATACAAATAAAAGGTATAAATAAATCTCGTTGAGGTTTTTTTTTCTGGTGTAACAGCATTAGTGCCTTATTTTCAAGCATTGACAGTACAAATTAAAAAAAATATAAAATTCATACAGATATTTTTATAAACCAATAAAAAATGCATTAAATTTTATGATTAAAATATTTCTGCATAGATATGAATATTCATACGAACTTGAATAATTTTTTTCTTAATTATGGATGGCTATATTTTATTATCAATTAAAAAAACGTTCAAAACGACGGATTTTTCATGTATTTATTATTAAAAATTCTTTGTTTATCAAAGATTTTCATACTTGTTTTTTTATTAGATTTTTTACTGATTAATCGAAAAAATTTTTCAAATTTCATCATTTTTTGACGTTAAATTTCATAAAAAAAAATACATAAAAATGGAGAAAAATTTTGATTAATATTAAAAAATGTCAGAAAAAGAAGAAATTTTTTATTTTTCTCAATTTTTTTCTGCGAGAGTTTAAAAATTTAATAAAAGTCAGAGAAAATCAGAAATTTTATTGACGAAATATTTTCCACCAGGGATTGAAACCCCTTACAGTAGTATAACCTTAACGCTAAAATAATTCTTTTCTTCCATTCTTTATTACAGAAGCCAGAAAAAGCGATTCTCAGCCAAGAGTTTGATGGGTCGAATGCAGGGGTGACGCAGGAACACCACGCAGGGAGTGCATACTGAAGCAGTAGCCGAGTCCTACCGGAGAATGCCAGTTCCCAGAAACTTGAAGATCGGGTGGCGCCGTATGACGTCACGGTGTTGCTCAGGTTACGCGGAGAGTTGCATCGCCGCGACACTACGCGTCGCCACCATCGACGCGCCCGTAAAAATCAATTTGTCCTAGCTACGTCGGCCACGGGGTGCGCTCGCCTCGCCGGGGGCTGCATGCCGCTCATTCCTCCAATTGTCCTCGAAGCACACAGTCCCAAGACCCCCATGTGCACCAGGAGCTAAATCAAAGGTCCAGCCTTGCCCGACAACCGAAAAAACCCGCAATCATCAGAACCGAAAGCTCGCTTCCCCGCCGGGAAGAAAGAGAGGGGTGTTCGCAGGAGTGGGGAGAAGTGCGCGCCCGTGCGACGAGCGGCTCTGCGTCAGTACGAATCTGTCTACACAAACGACGAGAAGTGTCGCAGTCGATCGCCAAATTGTTGATACTCGTCGAGTATCAGTCAAAGCAGAACTAGTCTCTAAGTAAACACTATCAACCTGTCAATGAAGAATTTAAGACAGTAACAGTCATCAGCCAGAAGAAATCCTGCTATCTAAACTGACACTGAGTGAAGCTATCGGTTAAACACACTCGTCAGCAGCTCGATAAGCTGGTAAAACGGGATATTTCCACGATATAGAGTGTCGACATGATAGACTGAAAGGCCGCGAGTTTGCAGATTTATTCCCGAACCGTGGCGTCTAATTTTGGGCGGCGAAACAAGTGGGAAGACATGCCGACGGCGAGTCACAGTGTGTCGAGTGTCGTCAGGCCAAGTTGTCGTCGGTGCAGTGAAAATACGAGTGTCAATTAATGCAAGACTGATGTGGAGAGATGCGTAAGTAAGATTGGCGCGACCGGGGGTTGATATTCAAGAAGAAACCAGACAGAAGTGACTTGAAGAGCGATAAGCAGAGGAGAATGCACGGAAGGACAAGAGGGCTGGAGCCTGGCGTGTGGTCTTGGCGGGTCTGCTGGTGCTTGGCTCTGGGAATTTTACGTGTTTGCAATGAGTGAGCTGCCCGGCGCGGTCGGGGAGGATCGCGCTGCCCAGAAGCGATGAGGACCCGAAGTCACGAGGACGTGGGTCGCGGCTGAGGGTCGGCACACATCGATCGTGAGGACAAAGACCCTGCAGGGACGTTATTCCACCGGCTAATATGGCCTCGGTGGCAGCTTGGCTGCCGTTTGCGAGGGCGGCTGCGATCGGGTGGGTTCCGATCGCTACGCATCCCTTGCCGCCACCGCCGATAACGAAAGACCGGCGCAAGGCTGATGATGAAAAGCTCCTGATTAATGTCAGTGGACGGCGATTTGAGACGTGGCGTAACACGCTCGAGAAATATCCCGATACGCTTTTAGGTTCTAATGAGCGTGAGTTCTTCTACGATGAAGACAGCAAAGAGTATTTTTTCGATCGTGATCCAGACATTTTTCGTCATATTCTCAATTATTATCGCACGGGCAAGTTGCATTATCCCAAGCACGAGTGTCTCACGAGTTATGACGAGGAATTGGCGTTTTTTGGAATCCTGCCGGATGTCATTGGCGACTGCTGCTATGAGGACTATCGCGATCGCAAACGCGAAAATGCCGAGAGGCTTATGGATGATAAGCTGAGCGAAAATGGCGAGAATAATTTACAGCAACTTACAGACATTAGGGAAAAGATGTGGCGAGCTTTTCAAAATCCTCACATATCCACTGCGGCGCTTGTGTTTTACTATGTCACCGGGTTCTTCATTGCTGTGAGCGTTCTTGCCAACGTGGTGGAGACGGTTCCGTGTGGTGCACGCCCGGGAAGGGCCGGCACTTTGTCTTGCGGCGAGCGATACAAAATAGTGTTTTTCTGCTTGGACACCGCGTGCGTTATGATATTCACCGCTGAATATCTGCTCAGGCTCTTTGCCGCTCCGAGTCGATGTAAATTCGCAAGATCTGTCATGTCGGTTATTGATGTTGTGGCGATACTGCCGTATTACATTGGCCTTGGCATCACTGACAACGACGACGTTTCCGGAGCCTTTGTCACGCTCAGGGTCTTCCGTGTTTTTCGCATCTTCAAGTTTTCCAGACACTCCCAGGGATTGAGAATTCTTGGGTATACTCTTAAATCCTGCGCCTCTGAGCTTGGCTTCCTCGTCTTTTCGCTGGCTATGGCTATCATCATTTTTGCCACTGTTATGTTCTACGCGGAGAAAAATGTTGAGGGAACCAACTTTACATCGATACCCGCTGCTTTCTGGTACACTATCGTCACCATGACCACATTGGGGTGAGTTTTTACTTTCTATTCTTTTATTTAGTACATTTATTTATAGTGTTTCGTATGGAAAAATCATAATTTATTATGTTTTAAGAGCACAAGGAAAAAATCAGCCTGATACAGACATTTTTAGAGGTTAATCATGAATTTTGAAATCTATAAAAATGATCAAAATTTGATTGTAAAAAATTTTTTGTTTTTCTCTTTTGTTTTTTCATAAATGTAATAAATTATGATTTTTTAAATACAGTTTTTTGCGTCATCTTAGTGGATAGTTTATATGAAGAAAAAATCGCGTTGATATCGATGAAAAAAAAAAAAAATTATTTAATGATTTAAATATATGTTAAATTGGAAATTGTGTTAATTTTTAAATTGCTAAATCTTAAAAAATTTTATTCATCTTTTATTTCGATTTTTTCTATTTTTAAAACAGTTATTGTTTTTTTTTTTGTGGAATGAAAAAAAATTTATTTAACTAATTAATATTTTTATTAGTTATTAAAAATGTTAATTGTAAAGATGTTAAAAATGTATGATAAATTTTCATCCTTTTCAAGGCATTGTTCTCTACAATGTTGACGTAGAATCGAAGCGACGTTATGAATGAACGGTAAAACGTGAAAAATTAGAAGACATTTTTGAAATCTCTTCAACACTAGATGCTCGTAGATATTTATAACCCCGCGAGATCTATGTCAATGATATTTTTGTTTTCGCGCAAACAGCTGACAATCAAGTTGCACCCTCGATTGCATTATAGCAAAAGTGAGAAAAATAATTGCGAATTTTCCATCAGTTAAAAAAGTTTTCTAATAAAGTCAGGCATATAACAAGGGTATTGTAAACTATAAATTTTATTGTCAATAGCAAAAAGTTATAGTTGTTGATTGAAATTTTTAAAATTTCCTCATTTTCACGTCCACTGTCGGTCACTCGTCCTTCAAACTTTAATCGTAGGATCAACAGGTGCTTCAGATACGTCTCTCTGATACTCTCTCGCTCCTCGATATGTCTAGCCCCAGCTTTTCTCACACCTATTTACTTACTCGTTCATTTATTTTCAAGTGTTATTCAGCAGGACAATAAATTTTCTCGAGTTTCGCTTTGATTTCACAATTGTTCCTTTGAAAATTTCTCGCTCGTTTAAATGAGAAAATTAATGTTTTCCCCCTCTCTCTTCTAATTCTCGCATGAGTTAAAATTAGAATAGAAATGACGTCTCTGAGGGCAATGCAAATTATCTGCTTCTATGCACACCTTTTTATTGTTCAATCACTTGCTCAATCGATTTTTACCTCTTAAAAATATACTTTGGTATTATAATTTTATATTTTATATTAAAATCAAGTATTTTTATCGACAAGAAAAATTTTTATCACATTATTCTTCAGGTAAAAATTCAAGATTTATGTTAAAATTGTTTTTTATTTTTATAATTTCACACTTTTAATAGCTCATTTTATCCTGTTATAATTATACTACGATGATGCTCAATATGACAAAATAATAGCCATTTACCGTACTCCTAAACAAAACCTCTTCGTGCCATATTTTCCTTCTTACTCTGGAAAAAGGGTTTTCAACTTGTATATACATAAATCCCCTTAATTTCGTCGATGTCCCCAGAGGGAAAATGAGCCAGCAGTTTCACATTTTATGGCGGCTACAAAATCGAAACTGAAAAATAAGTATTATTTGATCCTAAAAAAAAAATATCATAAATTTTTCAGCATTATTTTTCGAGTCTACCGCTTTAAATATCAATTTTTAGGTAGATTTCATAAAAGCTAACTATTGCATTTGTCCTCATGGTGGATCTGAATGAAATTTAGTATACTTACTCTTTGAGTCATTACTTTGGACTAGTTCAAATTTGAGCGATATCGGTCAGTTAGTTTTAGAAATGGTGACCATTTGAAATTTTAAAAATAGCTAAAAACACTATTATCATCACTTTTTTTCGGAATATCTTGCGAATTAGAATAGATAGCTTATTTTTGAAAATTGCATCTTAAAGCTTATGAAATTATCTTTAAAATGACCTATTAGACTTTTATTTTTCTGGAATTTTTATCGGTTTTAATGTAGATTAAAATTATTGAAATTTACTTTCCAGCTCGGGTGAGGCGAAATGGTGTTTTTTTTACTTTTTAATTTGTTTGTTTTTTTCAAATTTGGATTTTTTTCACTATGTATTATTGTAGATTTATAATATCTTTTATTAATTTATTTATTTTTAATTTTTTTACGCTGTAAATTGAGCTCGTTGAGTTAAAAATAGTTGTCAGCTTAGGAAAAAAAAAATATTTCACAATTCACAGGAACTTGAGTAGACTTAAAATAGTACAATGAAGGTCAGGATCACTGAGAAATCAGGTTCAAAATAAAATAGAAATAATTTTTATTTCAGTTTAACCGAGTACACACTTATTTTTGGGTCAATTTGACCCTTCACTGTAGCGAATTGCATAGAACTCTACAACTACTCAACCAATTGGTTTGAAAAAATTCAAAGATATTCTTTAAATTGTGTTTAAATAGTTTATCAATATTAAAGAGGTTATTAAAATCTTTAACACAACAAAAAAAAAAATTCACGATGAAAATATTTATATAAACAATCGAATTTTATCAAAAAAATTGCAATTTTTTAGATTTCTAACATTTCTTGCTGAAAATTTACGTGAATTCTCTCGAAATACATTTAATAAATAAAAAAATTAGTCATCTAATTTATCTCAATCGAGAGTATTTATTTTACGTGCTAATAAACGCGATTTCTACAGCGTTAAAAATCAACTGTGACTTCAATCTTTTGTCAAACAAATCTGATAATTCATCACGCTACAACAACTGTCGAAATTTACAGTCAATAGTTTAAATTATCTCCGCCAATCAATAGTCTTATCATTTTCTCAAATGGTTGAGTGTTACATTCGATCAAAGTCAGTGTATGAGTCCAGATGACTCAGTGTGTACTCGAAGGGTTAAAGAACGTTGAAAAAAATTTTTTTTCGTCCATTGCGCATGTTATCCGATATTTGCAAATTGTTTTATCAGGGTTAAACTACAGCAGGCGACAGGTAGGGCATAAAGACAGTCGATTTGCACTCGTATTACCCTGGTTTATGGGCTTTCTCATGCTCCGAGTGTTTAGCTGGGTACATAACATGGTCGCAACGCGTCTACTGCGAGACGCTATCGGGATTACCGGCTCATACGGATCGTTTATATGCGTGGACAGGTGTTGATACATATACATAAGCGCTGACCTACAAGAGAAGCTACGCGGCCACGGCATTGCGGTCACTGGGCTGCTCGCCCCTCATCGCATAGAGACACCCGGCTCTTGTGTATATTCTGCCATGAAAGAATCTTTTTTTCTTCTTGCTCTTGATAACACCCGGAGTATTACGCGTCCACCCGTCATTTCAAGCGCACCCTTTCGCTTGCACTATTTTTATACGCTGGTGCTACTTGAATGCTGAAAAGATTTTTTGCCTCGATCTTTTTTTATACCTACCATGGGATTCCCTTGAGATGCCCTTCAATACACTGATTTTTAAATTCATCCGTTGCTACTTGCGCGATTATATATATTTCTGTGTGGATCATTTCGTGTTTATTGCGGTTGTTTATATTGGAGGATTTTTTGTTTTTTCATTTATTCCTCCTTTCATGGTATAGGGTTTTATGGGGGAGGTTGTGTTCGTGAGTTTGCGGCTGGGAAATTGAGTTATTAATTTGGTTAATGACTGTTCTATATGCAGAAAAATTGTATGAATTTTTAATTAATAATTTTATGGTTTAATAGTAAAATGAGATTATTATTTACATTTTTTAGTATTATTTATTAGTTGGATTATTTTTTAATTTTGATATTTTTGATGGTTTTTTTGTTTTTTTTTGGAAATAAGCTTTGTTTATTACAAAAATTAATAATAAAAATAGTAAATAGTTAAAAATGTTTTAAACTATTTTATCTAGTGGAATTCATTTTTTTTAATTTGTTTAGGCGAAATGTCAAATTTTTGTTGGAATTCTCTTCGCGTTTCTGAGACATTTTTTTTCGGTTTTTCAACAATAGCTCCATTACTAATCGAGATACTGGAAAATATCATTAGAGTTAACTTTTTTGCGGTTTAATTTCCTACAAAAAACGTCAAATAAACTTTTTTTTATTTCTGTTAATTTTTTAGATATTATTATTTTTTCAAAATTTATATTTTTCAAAATATCTCGAAAACGAAGTAAACTATCGAAAAAGTTTATTTAACATTTTTTATAGAAATTTAACCTTTAATCATATTATTCTTATAACATTTTTCATTATCTCGTAGAGTTATCGAGTTATCGCGAAAAAATCATGAAAATTGTAAAATTTCATGCAGTTTACCGGAAGAAATTTTACAAAAATTTTTTTTTAAACATGATTTAACTGAAAATAACTACTCAAAAATCTCTTTATTAACTGTATAAAATATTTCCTACAAAAAAAAAAGTATAGCTTGCGACTCATTCGTGACTATTTGCAATTTTTCTGATTACATCATGAAAATCGCCTAATAAACTTTTGTTCAAATATCTCTAAAAACAGAGCCTCAGTGTATAAAAGTGATTTCAATGAAAGGAAACAATAGTCAGCGATATTTTGACGCTTATTCATCAAAATATCGAAGCGAGCTCGCGTTAAAAACGTGAAAAACTGTCATAAAAAATTAATTGAACTGCTGTGATTGATTTTATATCACAATATTGAAAAAGAAAGATGCGATATATGCACGAGTACTTTCGTGAAAATATTCTGCCGCGTGGCTGCGATCTGACTTATTGCCTCAATTTCTCCGCGTCGTATACAATGAAAACTTTGAAATCCCACTACGTTGTCTATTTGGACGTGTGGCTTCTCCATGTTTTATAGCTCGCTGTTTCCTTTTTCTCCTGTGCTTTTTATTCCACTTCTCAATCCATGAAGTAATGACTCAATTCTCTTGACGAAACGTTCTACAAGTGAACTCCGGGGGGAAAAAGTAAAAAAATAAAATCGATATTTCACATATCCGACAGCACATATAATTTCCAGATAGTACATAAAAAAAAATTCAAAAAAAGGCGTATAATTGAAAAATTTAAATATCTTTAATTAAAATTTAACATTGATAAATTGCTTGGGATAATTCGCAAATAAATAATTCGTCCAACAGCGTTGACTCTTCTGCTATGTGAGATTTATCGCCCAATTAGCGTGACTTGCGTGTACATCCTGGAAAAGCGTCATATTTCAGTCACCATCATCAAGCTGGATTGTGTTTGGGGGTGTGCATAATAGAACTTTTAGAACTGGCATCAAGGAATAATTTGCCTGCCAAGGGCTCACTAATTCTAAGACAAATGATCATCTAAAAGTTCAAATACAATCGCATATAGAGGAAAAAAAAAACTATAGCCCTCGAATATATCTCTTAAACTGTTTTTTTTTTTCTCGGAAAGAAAATTTCTCATTTCCAATGGATTTATTTATTATAAAATTTTCTAGATATCTAGCAGTGAAATAAATTTTTTTTTACATTTTAAAAAATATTCTCTGATGAGATTTATTGTCATTAGATTTTTTATAACAGACATAAATAGATTTTTTAAAAATATTTTTGCTTGAAGCTTATTTACCGTCATTTTCGCATCGATTTTATATTCTAATATATTTTTTATCGTCATTTAACGACGTCTAAACTTCTGTTGATGAGCGTTGAAAATAGAGGAGAAAGTTGCGCGAAATGAAATTTAAAATTAGCATACCTATTCTTTGCTGGGTAAATTTTTCAATTAACGCTTCATGCGGTGACTACCTATTGTTCTGCTGTCAATAATGTGACTTGGATAATTTTTATGCAATAGGAAAACTTCTGATGTCAAGTAATTTATAAAAAAATTTTTGTATAAATTCTACAAATTGATCGACATTTTTCATTTTTATATTTAATTAAATAATTAATAAATAATTATTTGTTATGATATTTAATTGAAACGGATTATCGGGATAATTTTTGATTTTTAGAAATTTTCATTTTTCTTATTCTTTTTGAAATATAGGATAAAATTCACCATGTCTGACCATACACAGAAAAATGTGGCTTTTTCTACTAGCTGTCTTTGAACGCGGCATCCCCATCCGCGCGGGATTAGTTGGATATATCGAGGGAAAAAAAATCTATATACTAAAAAAGTATTTGACCTTCTCCCATGAAAACCAATATAGAACAGCATATATTTTATTAATAAAAACAACATACACTATAATTTTGCACACCCTTTGGGTGTGCTCTACGCTCGCTTGGTTCATTATAACTTCTTTTTTCTATTCACGATACTTAAATCCGCATTAAAAAATAATTTTGCATGTCTATCTTTTTTTTATTGAATTAAAATCAACGATTTAATCTTCATTTTTTATCGTCCGAAATTTTTTCGTATCGTAGACTCACTCTTGATCGCGAATTTTTATAAAAACACTCGAACTTAATCGATATGAAGGGTGTTTTTACGAAGCGATGTGCTTTATGGTTTCACCATTTTTTATTTTAATGATGCAAAAACAATAGAAATATAGAAAAATATATTTTATTGATGTGGTTTTAATATTTTTTTATTATATCACGTTAGGGAGTAGAATTATGTGATGTTTCCACGGGGATTTCAAATTAATTGAATATTTCCACTGCTGCCACATGGTTTATAATTTTTTTCCATACAGTTTATCAATTATTAATAATCAAATATCAATAATTGTTAATAGTTGATTTAAATTCTACATAAATCCGTTCTCAAGTGGTTTTACCCAAGTGTTATCTAAAGACACTTTGAGTGAGGGCTTCCGGGTTGCAGCGGATTTTGGTTAGACGTATTGAACGGCACATAAACGTCGTATGCATGAGACGGAGAGTCGAAAACCTCAGTCGACTTTGCTTGAGTTGATCGATTTCTAGCGGAATTGCCATTTCATTGTCGGATCAGTCGGTCTGATTTCGGTAATTAAAAACCATCCTAAAGCCGACAAAATCCTTGAGTAATATTAACTACAAATATAAATAAAATATTTCTTAATTCGATTTTTTTAACATAAAAAAATACGATTAAATCAGTAATAAAGAATTATTCAGTTAATTTTATCGCTGTTTTTATAAATAACTTATTGCTTTTACTCAATTAATCTTGGGGATTTGTTGATTACAGTGAAGAAATAACTTGTCTCACAAAGTTTCACAAAACTTATCAAATAATCCACCTTTATTACGGAGAAAATTCACAAACTTGTTGCCTTGACCATAAATTATAATTAAATAAACTTTTTTTCTTTGATTAATTTGATTAAATTTTTGTTTTTTCATTTTGGGATTTTTTTTTCGTATTTTGAGGGTTGTAAATGGCAAAATTTTTTTAAATTTATATTTGCAGATTTTATTTTAATTATCATCTGTTTTCTACAGAGAGATAAAATATGATGACATTTTCTCTATAGGGATAAAAGTGGATTTTTTTTATATTGAGGTTTAATTTTTAACGAGATATTTTTGAGGTTATTTGTGTGATAA
This sequence comes from Macrocentrus cingulum, assembly GCA_002156465.1. NCBI lineage: Eukaryota > Metazoa > Arthropoda > Insecta > Hymenoptera > Braconidae > Macrocentrus > Macrocentrus cingulum. The sequence goes on along the minus strand of MVJL01009473.1, from coordinate 22,626 downwards.
TAAGTAACCCCTAGAGTCTTATTTGTGGCATTGCAAGTGATTGATTGACGTTCCTCGTCCGGATTTTCATTGATTTCGAGCGCAGTTTCAATAGGTCTCCTCTAGTTGAGGGGATAGAGAGAATCCTTGCGGGAATTGGGTCAACCCTTGGCAAACGCGATGTCGATGAAAGTTCTCTTCTTCCATTCAGTAAGCTCCTAAAGCAGTGGTATAAAGTCATTGTCACTTCCTCGTGCATAAAGTCGGGTTTTCGCTTCTTTGTTTCACGCTTTTCTGTATCTTCCAGATGATGAGACGAAAGTTTACGCTTGCAATTAATTCCTGCTGTTGTTTACACGTTTCGTATTAAGTTCCAACCTTAATTCTTGACAATGCCTCAATGTTGTTGACATTTACATTGTTTGATTGTCAGAATTGCTGACAAATATTAACCCTTCGAGTACACACTGGGTCATCTGAACCCATACACTGACTTTGATCGAATGTAACACTCAACCATTTAAGAAAATCATAAGACTATTGATTGGCGGAGATAATTTAAACTATTGACTGTAAATTTCGCCAATTGTTGTAGCGTGATGAGTTATCAGATTTGTTTGACAAAAGATTGAAGTCACAGTTGATTTTTAACGCCGTAGAAATCGCGTTTATTAGCACGTAAAATAAATACTCTCGATTGAGATAAATTAGATGACTAATTTTTTTATTTATTAAATGTATTTCGAGAGAATTCACGTAAATTTTCAGCAAGAAATGTTAGAAATCTAAAAAAATTGCAATTTTTTTGATAAAATTCGATTGTTTATATCAATATTTTCATCGTGAATTTTTTTTTTTGTTGTGTTAAAGATTTTAATAACCTCTTTAATATTGATAAACTATTTAAACACAATTTAAAGAATATCTTTGAATTTTTTCAAACCAATTGGTTGAGTAGTTGTAGAGTTCTACGCAATTCGCTACAGTGAAAAGTCAAATTAACTCAGGGTGTAAGAGATGTCGAAAAAAATAGGTATGTACTCGAAGGATTAAAAAAAGAAAAATATTTATTAAAAAATTCGACGATCATTTGTTTTTATTTTTAATCAGTTTCAAATAATTCAATAATAATTTTTTTTATTTTCGTGTGTTTCTACAATTTAAATTTTCTATTTTATTTCATTTTATTTTATGCAATTTGATAAGTTAATTAATTTCACGCTAATGTTCATCATTCGGACTACTGAGGCATAGAAAATTTTAATTAAAATATTCAAGCTCTATATAAATTATGTAAATAGCCACTCAGACATCATGTCAAATATCTATACGCAGAAAAAAAAAAAGATAATAAAAGAAAAATAAACAAAGTGCCATGTAAATTTCCGGAAGTCAAAAATTTTTCAATTTTTATTTTTAGACATTGCAGAGTCGAGACAAGGATATGTATATATATTTATCGTTTATTTGTATTTTTTTAAATGACAGCTCGTTATATTTTGTCGTATACTATAATAAATTTGATTAATAGTATAAGATTAATTTTGACGTGAAAAAAATTTTTTTTTAGTCGAAAAAAAATAATAATCTACCAAAAATACAGTTTTTATGTAAAAAAAAATAGGCGCCAAGTTTATCCCTGACAAAAATATAGGAAATCACAATAAGTTATCGACAATAATTTATTCTGCCTTTAGGGTTTATTTTTTTCAGTTTTGTTTGAGTAAACACAAAAAATTCACATGAGCAAAGCATTTTTTTTTTTTTTTGCAAATTTATTCAATAAGCTTTTACCACCACTTTTTCACTGGGGAACTAATAAAGAATGCACGCTCGTCCGAGTTCGATTTTACATATACTCACAGGCTTTTAGTGTAATTACGAAATAACTCGGGGTAAAAATTTGCTGTAGGAATAAAAAAAACTCATAAGTACCTCGAGATGAGTTCACTCTCGGACCTTGTATACTCCATATGCGAACATTATTGCATATGTAGTGCCTGAGAGTAAGTTGCATTGGCTGTCCCCATCTCGGTGTTTGCAGCCATATACGATTATTCTACGATTACACTGCAGTTCTACTATTGTTCAAGTCTCTGAAAGTACTTATGTCGAGGGCATCTACAGTGAGCTTCCTAGGCAAAGCTTCAAGCTGGTTATTTTAAGCTGTTGGCAGTAAAAAGAGTTTTAAAATCTCCAACAAAAGCCTTCTTCCCGATAATAAAAAGGATATTTCAATTACTAAAAAGCAAATGTATGTTCACATTACCTTTGTTGTTTTTTTTTTTTCACTTAAAATTTTATTTATTACTACTCTAACAATGCTAACAGATTTAGTCCATTAAATTTAATTTAATTTCAGATATTTTCTGAATCAAAAAAATCTACCCTCAATTATCGTGGTAAATTTTTTCAGGCCCTAAAATCATTCAGGCTCGGAATGACTTTATGAATAGAGGAAAAAAATTGTACGAACAAGGCACACATAAGGTGCATTAGTTGAATGCTTGGATGACTATGTTTCGTATTTTCCTACTTGAAATCACAAGTGGTGTCTGCGACACACATGTGCTGAATAAGCTCGATTTACCATAGGTATATTTGTAGCGTGTGTCAAGCCGTGCTTTTCTAAATTTAGATTTCTAATCTGGTTATACCTTCGGCTTCTTCCCAATTTTCTCACTTTACGACAGCCCTCGACATTTGTCATTTTTTATACTATCAATTTTTCCGATTATTCTAACAGTTTATTCTGCACGCAACTTCTGATTAAATTTTAGTGTTAAATTCCTTCTACTCGAGTAAAAATGAATTTTTTGTAAAAAAAATTTATTAAAATTATTTACTGTAAAATAGAGTTTTTGCAGCAATTAATTGTTGGAAAGTTAAAAAAAAAAAAGGTCTCAAAAATTCAATACGCATGTTAATCTTAAAAACTGATTTTAGAAACTCAAAATAGTACATTGTTCACCAAGGGAGCAAAAGAGGTCATTTCGACCGTGAAAAGTAGCGGGAGTAAATGGCGTTTTTGCTCCCTCAACCCCATTTTCTCCCGCTCAATTAAAGTAGAAAACAACTTTTTATGAGAAATCAAAAGATTTTAAAAGTTTCTTTGTCATAGCGGGAGTAAATGGCGTTTTTGCTCCCGAAAGGGAGGGAGCAAAAACGCTATTTTCTCCCGCGACGACGAAAAATAGTATGTTTACCTCGGGATGCAAAAGAGGTTATTTTGACCGTGAATTTCTCGCCTTCGGCTGGGACAGTAAACTTTTTGCGGTCGAAATGACCTCTTTTGCTCCCTTGGTGAACAATGTACTATTTCTTTAATTAAATTTTTTGTTTGTTGGATATTTATTCTTGATTTTCTTTGTGTCTAGTTTATTTTTTATTTTTTCACTGTTCAATTTCATTGTATTCAGATTTTTTTGTTTGTTTTTATATGCTTTAATGTGCGTAGGATGTTAAATTAAAAAGAAATAATGGAAAATAAGTTTTTCAAATTTTTCTTATGTCTATTGAATATTTAATGATTTTTCTCAAGTATTTTTTTATTGTTTTCCACACCTTTGAGCGTTCTTTGTCATGCCCGGGTCACCTCTGTCGCAGCTGCTGGGCTTAACGAGGCGATCAAGGTCGCAGGGGTAGTTGCGAAGTATCTCAGAGTTTTTTTCATAGTATATTATGAATGAAAAAATGCTCCTAAATTTAATTTCGTGTTATTAAGTTGGCAAGCTTATGCGAAGAAAGGAATTTTTAAGGACTGATAATGCATGCATAATACAAGCATATTATCTTCTTTTTAAATTGGTAAAGTTTTAACAAAGTTTATGTCAGAAAAATCGCAAATTTTCTTTATGGTTATTTGAATAAATTTTTTTTCTAATGCATATACACAATACAAGTGTGCGTAAATATTGTCCTCACGTTGTAACTGGTTTTTCTTTCACCAACCATCAACGACACGTTCTCTCGCGTGATTTCTAAATAAACGTGATGCTTGCAACTCGCTTTTGTCCATGAAAGTCTGCTTTGCTATACTATTGCAAGCATCAATTCACTCCTATGTTTAACGAGGACGCGCAGTTAAGTAATTAAAAATTAAAGAGCTCAAAAAAACCCGGATAAATTCAGAGATATACTTGTATGTCATGGATTATTTATGTGTTGAATGAAAAATTTTCTCTCATTTGAATTTTTTTTCTAACCGGAAAAAAATGATAACAAAAAATTCTTTTATATTTTTTAGCGACATATTTTTCTTTAACTCTTCGAGTACACACCTATTTTTTTCGACATCTCCTACACTCTGGGTCAATTTGACCCTTCACTGTAGCGAATTGCGTATAGAACTCTACAACTACTCAACCAATTGGTTTGAAAAAATTCAAAGATATTCTTTAAATTGTGTTTAAATAGTTTATCAATATTAAAGAGGTTATTAAAATCTTTAACACAACAAAAAAAAAAAATTCACGATGAAAATATTTATATAAACAATCGAATTTTATCAAAAAAATTGCAATTTTTTAGATTTCTAACATTTCTTGCTGAAAATTTACGTGAATTCTCTCGAAATACATTTAATAAATAAAAAAATTAGTCATCTAATTTATCTCAATCGAGAGTATTTATTTTACGTGCTAATAAACGCGATTTCTACAGCGTTAAAAATCAACTGTGACTTCAATCTTTTGTCAAACAAAACTGATAACTCATCACGCTACAACAATTGTCGAAATTTACAGTCAATAGTTTAAATTATCTCTGCCAATCAATAGTCTTATCATTTTCTCAAATGGTTGAGTGTTACATTCGATCAAAGTCAGTGTATGGGTCCAGTTGACTCAGTGTGTACTCGAAGGGTTAAAAAATTGTTTTTTGTTATAAATGGTAATTTCCTATGTAAAGGTGAATTGGGATCATCGATCACGTCACGACTAAAGCCATTGAATTTATCGGCGTCTGACTGGCGGTAGATATCTACGTGCTCAGACAAGACCAATCACATCGAGATCAAATAGTTCTACGTAATCCCACCCCCTCTTGCAAATCCCGCAGTTATCGAATTAAGTCGTGAACGACGGTCCTCTGGAGAATGGCACTAGCATCCTGTGTCTCTCGGGAATTCTCCTGCTCACCTACCCCGCTTTATCCGCGGTATATCGCGGCCTGTACATTGGGTGATTAACTGACCCTTCGCACACACGAGCCGTCAACGACCATTGCAAATAAAGGATCAAACTCAACACTCCACACCGAGCGAAAGACATATGAGTATCTACAATAAATATATATATATGATAAAAAGAAAAATACTAATAATTTAGAGAAAAAATATTTACACTAAAAATCAAGAGCTATATTCTAGAGAATTTTTTGAGAAACGTGGAATTTTTCGTAGAATAAAATGAGATTGAGTGGAAAATAATTATGAAATATATCGTTTAAAGCTTTACCAAGCTACGATATTTTTACTATAGTTAGTTTAGAGTCGAAAAAGTAGCGAAAAAAAATTGCAACCCCACAACATCATTTTTAAGACCCTCGAACAGCCTTTAAATCTCAAATTTATAAGAAATAGTCATGTAATCTGTTGTTAAATTTTTTGCTTTGTGATAATATTTTGCTACAGGTTTTTTTAGGGATTAAGAAATGCCCCAAAAAAATCAGCAACCCCCTGATGTCGTTTTAAACACTATCGGACAACCCGATAAATCCAAGTTATACGGAGATTTTACACGGATTTATTATGAAAAATATAGTTTAGGACTTTGTTCTGCCTTGAAACTTTTTTTGCAGTTACTTTAAGGTATTAAAAGCACTCAAAAAAAAAAATTGCAAGTTCCCAATGTCGTTTGAAGATCGTCAGACACCCTCTTAACCTTACATTCATGAGATTTATCGATAAATAATTCCGTAACTTGACGTTAAATCCTCTGCATCGTGATTATATTTTTTTTGTAGTTAGTTTAGAGTCTTAAGAATACCCGAAAAAATTTGCCACCCTTTAGGATCGTTTGCAAACGCTTCGGCTACCCTTTAAACCTCGCTAGCTTATAAATCATTCAATTCTTTTCGTAATCGCTTTAAGAGTAAAAAAAAGTGTCGAAAGTTTTGAATAATTAGAATTATCTTTACCCCAATGCTACTGTTTTATTGGCAGCCTCGCTAGGGGTTGCTCTTTATCGTTTATTAATGGTTTTATCATCCCCAAAGCGATATCCTTAATGGAAGCGAGGTTCATAAATGATAGTTAAAATTTTTTATCTCTTTAATTTAGCATCGAGGCTTATCATACGAAAAGTTGATGATAAAAAAAGATAAATCCAACAAAACCTCCGTAAAAAGGTGCAGTATAACACGGCTTGGGAATTCATCAGTGGGAATGGGAACTAATAAAGAATTATGACCATCATCTGGCATATACATTTTTTCTGAAATGCGTAGGCAAACGACACTTTTTTTTTGGCGATAAAATAATTTATTGAGGACGTCGAGGTGATGGGTATAGCATCAGGCTATTTCATCTGATGCATATGGGCATATTTTGTATATATGTACAGCGAGGAAAAGCGGATATGAAGCACGTGTGCCTCCGTGAAGCCATCATCGTCACCCACAATTCGCGCGATGAAATTTTTCCTTTCGTTGGCGCCACCACTACACATCCTGGCGCTAAATTTGCCGGAAGAGCATTTCGACTGGGCGGATACGGCAAAGAGTGGATGAAAAGAAGGGGGGAAAAATCCCTGCAGTAAAATAAAAAGCAGAAAATTGCGCAGAGGCAGGTGGACAAAATCGTCGGCATAGTGATTATTCTTTCATGTATTATACAGTCATATTTCTCTCGCTGACCTTCGCCATGATGAATATTGCAATCAAGCTGGCCTATATCAGGGAAAAACCCTGTGCAACTTTCACGGGTTACGCCCTTTTAGGCTATGCTGCAGAGAGAATTCGTCCATCTGCTGAATATAGTAATATTGAACGTAAAAAGGGACAAGTCAACTGGAACTATCCTCTCTACGTGCTTGCGAATTGGTCGCCATTATGCGGGGCAGCTTTATCCTGAGCACATTGCAATCGATAGAGAATTTTATTTGCTCAATGACGGATTAAGTTGCCCACGTATAACGTATAATTTGTCTTCATATTGCGATTCCAATAAAATTTGAATAGCACAGGATATACCGATATTTAATCATTCGATGTATTCCTCGATTCTAATATATTTCCACGTCAGATTCGTAGTTGTCGGAAATTTATTAATAAAGTAATCCGTTAAAATTGTTAATAAAGTTTATTTTGGGTAGAAAATCGTGCGGATGATTGGTCGCACGTGGCATCTGACGATTCTACTTCGGCAAACATCGTTGGGCCTCGGTTCGGTCCGTCAGTGTTCGTGCAACGTCGTAATCTCTCGGCTGGGAAATAAAAAATCGATTTCGCGACGTTCTTTGGCTCTTCTAATGCTTTTATACATTTTATTTATTTTTATAAAGTCGCATTGGATGTTCAGGAGTACAGTTTTTATTTTTAGACTAATTGAAACAGTGGGAATCAACTGTTTCTGCTGTGAAACGTCACATTTTTTGCGTTTAAAAATCAGTTTTTGAATCAGTAACACTGGATTAACCATCAAAACAGTGAAGCTCACTGCGCGGAATAGTGAAAGATGTTGTATACTGTTTTATCTAGTGAAATTCACTGTTTTAGTCAGCGACATGTGAAATTATCTGGTTCAAATTCTACATTTACAAGATATTATTAATTTAAAAAGTATAGGGCACTCTGTTAGATAAAAGAATTTTACTTTTACAGTCTGTCATGATAAGAATGTTGTAATAATGGCTTGTTTTCGTTGCAGATACGGTGATATGGTTCCGGAAACAATCGCGGGAAAAGTCGTGGGTGGTGTCTGCTCGCTGAGCGGAGTGTTGGTAATAGCGCTGCCTGTACCTGTGATTGTCAGCAATTTCAGTCGAATTTATCACCAAAATCAACGAGCGGATAAGAGGAAAGCACAGAGGGTGAGTTTTGCAGTATAAGATTTACATCGGTATTTATGTGGATTGTAAGAACATTTGGAGGGAATCAAAAGATATTGCGGCTTGAAATCGCGCGCGTGGATATGCATGGTCGAGTGCAGTTTTACAATTCGTAACATGACTTGGAAATCACATGTCTCATCTGGAATATACGTCTATAATACATCGATATTCTGCCGTATATTTATCTCCTTTAAAGCTGCCCAATAAACTGCTTCAATTCTCTCTGGATTTCCCTTTTTCCCCTCTTTTTCTCCTATATGCTCCTCGCAAGCATATACACATTCGATCAATCGATTTTCTAGATCCTCGTACACTGCATTCATGCTACCATCAAAATAATGCTCAATTTATTTCACTTTGTGGTGCTTTTTATTTTATTGTCGAAACTACCTTGGGTACATTATCCATATGAGAAATTTCCTTCTTGTTTTCGTGGCATGTCGATATATGGACGACTTTAGAGGTTAGGTAAGGAAATTCGACATTTTTGGATTAACTATACTGTTATAGTAATGAAAAGCAGAAATTTCATAGAAAATTTGGAAGCAACAATTTATTATTTGAAGGCGTAAAATGGCTCATTTTGTCCCTGACTTTTTAGCCTTAAAATAACGGCAAAAATTCAAAATGAAATGTATTTCTTTTTTCAAAATTTCATTTTTTTCCTTGCATTATTTATTTTAAACTGGGTTTTTTGAAAAATACCTTTTATATGAAAAATTTCATGATTTTATATCTGGCAGTTGAGGCGGGACAACGCGTCGCTTTCACCTAACGAATTTTCCTGGATTTTTTTAATTTTGATTTTTTTTTTTTAAATTTACTCATTTCCGACCGTTTTTGACTTATTTTCACCCCGCCCAGCACCCCTTTTCGCTCCCAAGGGCCCATAAATATTCTCACATTTTTGGAGTTTTTTTGGCAATTTCGATACCCTACTTTAATGTTTGTTCGTCGTTTTGAAATATTTTAAAGCGATTGAGCTATTCGACATTTTGTCAATTTTTCTTCAAAAATGTTCCCAAAGGCCCTTGTTTTCTCGACGTTTCATGCGATCGCAAGTCGACTAGTATAACTCCCATTTCGTCAATTTCGAAAACAACCACCCCCATATTTTCACTCTTAGATTCCCAATCCCCAAAAATTCTTTTTAGTGCATCGTTACGTCACAAAACGAAGCTACACCCAAAACTTAATTGTTCTCAGTCAGTCAGAACTTACTTAAACATAAAAAAAATTTTGTTACGCCTTTTTGGCATTACAGCGATGAAATATAGTCATCTACCGGGCTCTACATCGATAATGCAGTTAAACTTCTTGTGGTAATATAGCATGAGACTCTATTCATGCATAAGAACCGTAATACCCGCCAATCAGTGACGTTCACTGCAAGCACTAAATTTTCATTGAATAATAAATATCACCGCAGTAATCAGAAAGCAGATTATTAAGCGAGTATACACATTGATTTTTAATTGATGGTGCCGTGAGATAATGAATCTTGTTAAAGACTATTTTATTCATTTGATTTTAATGCCGCAATGCTTACTCGTTAAACATAGTTGCTTAACCGCACGCAAATAATTGCCAACGCTGTGGATGCCACATGTATGTGCGCCTACTTTACTGCGGTACTTATGCACACACAGTTATGCCAGATATAGACATTCATTACCGCGTATTCTTTCCCGAAGTGCTTTATTCCCGACAGATTTCTCCTGGGGAATAGATGGTATATAGCGAAGCAAGCAGAGGACTTGAACTCCACTCGCATCCCGCAAGAGCTGTTGGTATACTATAAGGCCACAAGGTTTCCGCAATATTCTTACCCAACCACCTTATTGCCATTACTCTAGAGAGATAAATGCCAACGTGCTTTCGAAGGTGTGTACGTGAGTTTGTAACACCCTAGGCCCTTTAATCACTGCCACAAATCAGTGCAGTACATATGAAAAATATTTGAATTTTTATTGGAGATAAACTAGACGCAAATTTTTTAATAGATAAACGAGAAAAAATTTTTTCCATCAATTTTCAGTAGGAGAGACTTTTTTTTTTCATTTGGAAGAAATATTTTAAAACTTACTGCAAATACGTCAATATATTATAAAGGCTTAAAAAAATGGCGTTTTCGCCCTTTCAACACGTGACACAGGATAACCAGACCTTAAACCAGATCCCAAATATTTGTTAACAGGCTTAAAAAGTTTAATACTGAAATATTCCCATTTTTTTAGGACAAAAATTTTTTCAACTGTCCATCGGAAAAAAAAGTTTCGAGAGTTTAGAAATTTCTCATGCCTCTCGGGAGGATAGGAAAAAGTTTATTAAGTGTAAAAGCTGCTGCCAGATGTCGAGAGGAAGAAAGAAGCAAAGCGTCGTCTTTCAGTTTAATTGCCGCGTGCACTCTCGCACGGATGGTGAAGTTTTTACCGGGCACGTTAAAAGAGAGGAAAAGCCTCGCATCTATGTTACATACTGCGAATATATTTTACTTTTCTTGCAACGAATACTAATAGGACTAGCGGGGCTAGCGGGCGATTAACGAGTCGTCTGTATTAGCAAAGTATATAGTAAACCTGTGAAACTAGAGTTTATTTTAAATATGCATGCAACTTTGCGCGGGTTTTTCTCTTATTACGACCAAAAATTTATCTTTGTTGTTTTTATTTTCTTGAATTATTCAGTGTATTAATCATACTTAATTACATCGCTCTTTGGAAATTCACTTTTGTGATTTTAACATTCTGTATCAAATCGTATACGGAGAGGTAATTTTTGGTAAAAAGTACGAAAAAATCAAAAGGTGAACATGGGACATGGTAGAACTTTCTGATTTTTTGTAAAAGATTTTTTAGACATTTTATAAAAGCCTAGAGAGAATTTTTACTGAAGTGCTGTGTAAAAATTATAAACTGGAAAAATTACTTTTGCTGTAAGAACTTTTTACTATGATGTTTTGGCAATTTTTACTAAAGTGAAATATTCTAAAAGAAAAAATAAAATCCCGAGCAGGATCTTGAACCTCAGGACCTTCTGATTATTCGCCGATTGCTCTAAACACTGAGCTACTCAGCCGAACGAAAATAAATCATTATTTTTGTGTTATTATCATCATTGATGCACCTGTGCACCCTCGTGCTGAGGACTTTGATGCTTTTTCCAAAGTTTTTGGTACTTTTTCCCGAGTATCTGATATTTTTTCCAATTGTATTTGGCACTTTTTCAAAGGCGCTTGGTACTTTTTCCAAATTGCACAGTATTTTTCCCCACGTGGATGCTATTTCACCGTACATACTTTTTGCCAGTCGTTCAGTACTTTTTACCAATCAGAGTTGTATTTTGTACTAGAATAACTACTGTGTCCCTAATAGTTCTAAACCGTTTGGTAATTTTTGTCAAAAATTTTGTAACTTTTTACCAAAACTTTCTCTCCGTGTATATTTAACTTCATATCAAGTTGTTCACATGAAAACTTTAAGTTTAATCATATTTTCATGTTTGTCTTCAATTTCAAATTTAAATTATTTTCTTCTTCAAGAATATATTGTATGTTTTCTTAGTTTGACGGTTTGTAAAACTGTTGAAAAATGAATTTTCCTTTTTATTTTCATGTAATTTATTTTAGAGAAAAATAATCAGGAAGTATTTATTTTCAAGTATTTGCAAGTATAAATTCAAATTATTCATTCATTCATTTACTTTTTTTTTTTTGTTTTACTCTGTTTTGTTTGCATTATTCCAAGGAGCACTACTCGAGTATTTTTATAGCTTCTCAGATAGTAGTTAAATTAGATCATGAAAAATCGACTTTTTATAACAGTGTTTGAATAAACTTTTCTTCTTTCTTTTCGACTTTTTAAAGAAGTTTTTTTCGTACGATATTTAAGACGTATTAGCATGGTTTTTTTCGAAATGAAGCTGTAAATCTTTTTAAATTTGCCATTGAATTTTTTTTCTGCTAGCTATTAATTGTCTGCCATTCTCAACACCTCGAATATCGCGGTAATATGAGTACTACACGACTAATCCATGTCTCCAATAATGATCCCGCGGATAGCAGGCAGTTTGTTTTGGATTCGTGCCAGAATTTACATCGTGCGTTCATTACTACCACGGGGGAGTAGTATAAAGGAAAATGAGAGGTTTTAATAAGTCGCAAAAAATTGACTTTTATTGTTATCAATCAATCGTTTTTAAATATTAATTCCAGTTGTTTTATGTTTTTAAAAATTTTTTGTACAAAAATTACAAAATTTATTCATTGCTAATTCTGTTATTAACATTATGTTTATCGTTTAAAAATGCATTTGGAAAATTAGCAATAGTGGAATTAAGAACTATTTTTTACTGTTTTCTTATAATTTTTTTTTTTAGGCGCGTTTACTTGCGCGTCTCTTAATTATTCTGTCATTCCAACAATTCTTTCTGTTAAGAATTGAGCACTGACAAACAAAAAACCAACAGTTCAACATCCCAGAGGTCTATTGACACCCAAAAAATTGAGAAAGATTTTATTTAATTAAATTCTAGTCACTCAGTCAGTATCTAACAATTTTTTTTCCGTATTTAAATCAGTCAGTCATATTTTCTGATGGTTTTTTTTTCGAACTTTCAGATACTCTGAATAAGAGTAATGTTTGATTTTCTAAAGAAATAGTCATGCTGACCTTTTATTTCGAGAAATTCCTCTGCAAAGACGTGCGGGACCTCTATAAGACGATCAATGGATGCGATGTGACGCAGCGTTGCCACATATCAGTAGCATCTATCCAACAAATCCATCAAACACGAGATAAATGAAATCAGCTATGAATACCTTTTTTTTTCGAAAAAAAAAAATGATTCAATTTTTTTTTTACTCTAGAAAAATTTATTTTTAAAAAAATTCACAAATTTGTTTGACATTTATCGAATTATCGAAATAGTTTTTAAAAGCATTATATTGCGAAAGAACTTCGTTAAAATTTTTTTTTCGAGTATTCCAACGCGTTTTTGTAATAAAAAAAAAAAATTGACTGAACATAGAAAAAATGCCGTTGGCTGTATATAAAATTTTCCATTTTTTCCGAGCTCTGTTTCTGTCCGATTAATTCATATACAGCAATTTTGACAAGCTGATTGTCTCGTTACCTTTGAACAATAGCGACCGGAACGATTTTCCGATTTTTTTTCATCCTACAAAATACCATTAAGCCTATCGCTGCATAAAAAAGATTTTTTATCAATGGAAATGTCGAGTTTTTTTCAGATTTTTCAAACGATTTAATTCTTTAATCTGTCAATCAGTTAATATATATTGTAGTTACATATATGAGTGGATTATAGGTATAGGCCATGAGCCGCGGACACAATCAGCAGATGTGGATTTATTGAGGGTATTTATTTCTCATGATTTAGTTGGAGAAAATTTATAGCTTCGCTGGTTTTCGCCACCATCGGGTTAACACCTGTCGACTGTGTGCATGCATCATGCGTGCTCAAACCGTCAATTGATTATTATTTGTGTGTTGCAAATGATAGGTGTAGTCTGGGTTTAAATAAAAGAAAAAAAAAACACTCCATTGCGGAAATTAGCTGAGTATTTGTTACTATGTGTGTTTATTTCACGATAAATATCTCGCTGATATAAACACTGATAGGGTTACAAATTTGATTAACCCAAAAAGTGTTTTATTAATAATTTTTTTGATGTTTGATGGAGGAAAAATTTTTTTTACTCTTTTAATTTTCGACAGGAGTACAAATAAGCGCTTGGATATCTTGATTTTTTGCTGATAACTCAGTAACTAAGCGAGATAGGGATAAATATTATATAAGTCAAATTATAGAGAATTAAATTTGCTATAAAAAAAGTTCTATTAATTTTTTTGATATTTTGCTTTATTTTCGAGATATTTTGAAAAATAAAAAATTCGAGGATAAAAAATTTGAAAATTTTAATTATAAAATATAATTAAATTTAAACTTGAAAAATTAATAGAATATTTTTAATTATTGTTTTTTCTTGCACATAATTAAGATAAATAATAATATTATTAATAAAAAAAATAATAAGAGTTTATAAACGACCTTTTTTCATCGCCACTAAATGTGTCGAGAGTGTTGATTAGATTGACGATTTGATTTGGAATGTGCATCACACATTTACCGTAATGGCCATCAATTTTTTTTTTCCTCTCCATTTCCTCTCATCTACTATATTACTCTCCCTCGTTTTTTTTTTCTCCCTTGCTTAAGAAAAAACGTAGTGATTAAAAAAAAGATTGGAAATTGATCAAATCGTGCGTTCTACAAGTTCTACTGATTATTCGCGATAAGCTTTTTTGTGCTAATTTTAGCAATACTAATAACCAATTGAATTTTAAACCAAGCATATATTTCATATATTTACAAAGATTATTGTCTGACATTTTTATTCTGTTATTGTTGGTTTTATTGTTATTTGAATATTTGATGCTTCCTCTTTCATTTTATTTCAAGTCTGTCATAATGCTTTTTGATCAAAGCTTTAAAATATGATATTCTCCATCAATATGATATTCTTTTTATCATTTCTTCAAAAGTAAATAATCATAAGGATATATCCGATTGAAAAATCTCTTTATGTCTCACTGATATATTATATTAAAAGCGAAAAATGTTATTTATCACGTAAAATAAATACTCTCGATTGAGATAAATTAGATGACTAATTTTTTTTATTTATTAAATGTATTTCAAGAGAATTCACGTAAATTTTCAGCAAGAAATGTTAGAAATCTAAAAAATTGCAATTTTTTTGATAAAATTCAATTGTTTAAATAAATATTTTCATCGTGAATTTTTTTTTTGTTGTGTTAAAGATTTTAATAACCTCTTTAATATTGATAAACTATTTAAACACAATTTAAAGAATATCTTTGAATTTTTTCAAACCAATTGGTTGAGTAGTTGTAGAGTTCTACGCAATTCGCTACAGTGAAGAGTCAAATTGACCCAGAGTGTAGGAAATTTCGAAAAAAATAGGTGCGTACTCGAAGGGTTAAAAATGATTTATAAATAAAAATAAACCACTGAAGTTTTGTAAATTTGAACTAGTCAAATTTAATATTGATTTTTGATAAAACTCAAAGAGAAATTTCTTATTTAAAGGGGGTTTGATACTGTAATTTTTTTTTTTAATGCGTGCCATCTACGTAAATGCTGTTGACATTCGTCTATTTACACCAGAGATTACATATTGATCGTTTATTTATCGATATAACGAAATAATAATTTTTTTTCCTATTTTTTCGATAGTGGGATTAGTGAAAAATGTCAGAAAACCCTAAATGTTTTGAATAATTTTTTTTTATAACAGCATTACTGGAAGAAATTAACAATTTAACAAATTAAATTATCACCAATTCCAAAAAATAGTATTTTGAAATACTTTTATGAAATCTGCGCTTACCTTTTTCTAACAGTGTACTTTTTTTCTACAGTGTGAATAAAAATTCGTAGAGTCTAGAAAATGATACATTTTCCGTGTATTTGAATGTATTGCTTTATGCATAACCAAGCACGAACGAAATTTACATGTTTTGGATATTGTTCAAGAAAAGGCAGAAGAAGAACATTGAAATATGGTTCACACAGTCGAAAAGATTGGCTTGGAGCACGTGTCTCTTCAGTTTCTAGGCAATTCCAATATTGAGCATCGTTCTTGGCAGCGAGTGCAAAATATTCCGTTAGGATTTCAAGCAGTAGCACAACGAGAGAAACAGATCACATTGACTGTTTGTGTGTTCGTTTTCGCCCTAAATCCACAGTTTCCTCCACCTGCGGATATCGTTGGGTGTGGGAGATGGCAAGGTTAACGAGATTTTCGTGTTTAACGCGTTCACAGTGAGCTCAACGCATGACGTGGCCTCTAGAGGACTGTAAACTTCCAACGGATCAACCAATTCTCGTTGTCCCATATTTCTTCATACGAAACAATTTCTCTCACTCAAAGATTTACCCTCTACCATGTATTTCCCTTTTTGGAACCTTTGTCTAACCTTTTATTCATCCATCACTCGGATACAAACCATTAGATACTGAATTATCATTTTGAGTAATCTTTATTGTTCGTTTAGGGAACTAAATTGTCATGATTTTAGGTCTGTTGGGTTTTATTAATGTTTGAGTTGTAGTTTGTTAAGTTTGGAATTGAGGGAATATCAAAATTAAGTGGCGTTAGATGATTTTTCACTTGATTTCCGCTTGGAAACTAATTTTTCGTCGTAGTTTCAGGCTCAAGATATCCTAAAGTAGGATATCCTACTTTAATTGATATTTTAATACTTTTTTTTTCAAATGTCTGCTGGAGTTATGATAAGCTTTCAGAAAATATGGATTTTTTTGATATGTCTCTTTTGTTTAAATTTGAAAAAATTGAATTTGTCAAAGAGAATTAGAGCTTGCAGTAGATTTCAATCTATACATTTATTAATGAAATCTATTTCCATTTCATCTGTCGAATAGCATTTTTTACACATAATTTTCTCTTTTGGAAATGAAATTGAGAGTTTTAGTTGATTTAATTCTATTCAATAGGCTGCGGTTTTTGATCGTGTATAACTTGAAAAATACCACTGGAATATGCATTATATGAATAAAAAAAAAGTTTGAATAATCGCCGTTTTCTCGGCTGATGTAAATTGTCGCTTACGTTTATAGTTTCGACGAGGAAATCTACATTTCATGATGGAACTTTACAATTCTCTGTTAACTCACAATATAAAGTTAACATTAAAACGTTCTAATTCTCAAATACGTTATCTGCCCTCGCATTGTACTGTTTTCTGATTTTATAATTTTAATGAATATGGAAATAAACTATTTTTCATTCGTAGAATTCGAATTTATTTGAGGATTTTTCTAAACGGAATTTTTTTGCAGGTTAGTTTTTGAGGTTGAGGAGAGGATGAAATTTAGTGTAAAAAATTCGATGCTTATCCAAGTGATTTTACTCTTTACCTTTGGCATGTTTACGACGAAATTATCGATCATTAAATTAAAGATGGTTATACTGTCGGAAATAATTTTCGTGACTTACCTAACACGTTTATCTCTCATAGGTTGAGCATCACGTTTAGCTATAAAATTTCATTACTTCGACTTTATTTCCTAGGCTGTATTGCAGGAAATCAGTTGGAACATTCGCCGCAAAACCAGTTCAAAGAGAAATTTTATGTTCTTAACATCCGTTAGAAATATAGCTAAAAATTATTATTTTCTAACGGCTTGTCATGGATAAAAATAAGCACAAACTAGTGCAAAAGGGAGAAAAAAATTCTATCTCAGCCCATTGTTTATTTTTATTCAAGAAAATTATTTTTGTCGATTTTTTTATCCAAAATTTAATTCTTTTCAATTTTAAAATTGTAAATTTTTAATTTTTTAAATGATTTTTTTACGAGATTTTCCGTTTTTTTTCGTTGATTTTTTGCAGTCAGATGAGAAAATTTTATTGAAAAAAAAAAATATTGGGGATGATTTTATGCAGTAAAATTGAATTTTTTTTTGTATAATTTAAATTTTTGGCGATTATTTACTTGTTTTTTTTTTCGTTGATAATGCTTATTGAGGTTGATATAAAATTGAGAAGAGAGGTTAGGAATTTTTTATTCCTATAAAACTCCGCGTATTATAATCTCTTTTTTTATTTTTTTTTTTACTTCATTCGGTGAGAAAACTCTGGTAGCGCACATGGTTGACCCTCGCATATTCTATACTTTGTCGAGGGTGAAAAGTTGCCTCGAGACTTAAAAAAAAAAAATGTTTCCAAGTTATCTTTTGTTTTTCATTCTCTTTGTGCTAGTTTTTTCATTTTATTTTTTATTTTCTTTTCATCACAGAGACGATTGTTACACATTGCCACAAGAGAAATAAATCTTTTTCTTCCTGTCTTGACTATAAATCAACGTCTATTTAAGTAACTCTCTGAAATGAAGTTGTGTCTTTTTTTATAGAATTATAAAATATTTCGTAGAATTTCAATTTCTCAGCTGCTGACATTTTTGTAAATAATAAAATGAAAATATTCCATTTTCTACAGTATATGTATGGTATTTTTAATTTATTTCTTCATGAATATTTTATTTTATCTATTCTTTTTACAAATTTATTCAAAATATCATTAAAATAGTCGGAAAAAATTTTAAATTCAAAATAAAAAAATTTCAAAAAATCGTTATATCTCGGAAACTAAGTGAAATACAAAAAAAATTTATTCTATATTTTTTATAGAAAATTTAACTACAAATAATTTTTATCTCGTGATATTTTTCGATATCTTTCTTATTTACAGAGTTATAGACAAAAAACAAAAACAAAAAATGAAAAAAACTATAATATTTCAATAAGACCATCTAAAAAAATATCCTCTGCACTCAAAATTTATAGAAATTCAATTTTTCAATTCATTTATTCAATAATTAATGTTTTTTTTTTATTATATTTGTGATAAAAAACAAAATGTTGCCTCTAAAAATCGACAAAAAATCGAATAAAATTGTTAAAAATTTTTTTCTTCCATTTTCAATGTGTGATTAGTTGGATACACAGATCGGAAATAGCTATAACAGAATATAGTATTTCTGCCAAAAACAAATGTCGGGATAAAATAGAGTGGCGATAGAACAGCATCTAGTTTACGATAAAAATTTTATTTTCGCACAGAATTCTTGATCGTATTGGACCATCTGGCAGGCCATATACGATCGTTCGCGCGGAAATCGGTGATTGCCTTGAGAGCTTGAGAATTTATAACCCCGATATCTTAATACCACTTCTGTAGAAAAATCTGAACCGGTTAAAAATCCGGATATCGCTTCTCCACACGAGCAATCAATCACTCGAGTGTTGCACGCTGTATTTTTCATTGAGCAAAAAAAAAAAAATTCAATTATCTCGGGGAAAAAATTTTTGACATGTTTATATCGCAATTCTAGTGAATTTTTTGCTTTTTCGAGTGTGTCAGGTCAGCAACCAGAGACATATAGGCGATCAATAGTGCGAGATTTTGAGGCTGATACGATGGCAATCGAGAAATCTCGCATGACTATACGTGACTCATTATATTTCGCTGAATTATTATGCACCGACTTGGCTCTCGTTACGCGCCAACCGCGTTAGCCTTCGCTAATTAATTCGGGGAGGCAGTTACGGTGCGTGCTTTCCGCGATGTGCGACAGTTTAACTCAATGATATTTCAATGTGGTGAATGCACACAGGAAATGGTGCGCACGTATTTCGGAAAACGCACATGAATTCCGTGTTTTCCCCCGGTCTGCCTATTTACCAATTGCGTGACGAACGAAAGTTTATTTGATTCATAAACCCTTGCATGAGTGAGCACTTCCAGAGGCGTATAGTTTACCTTACAGGTCATTAATTGGTGTATTTTCGCTTTTCATTGCGTCGATATATAAATAAATATCCATGAAAAAATTCATCAGAATTTTTCATCGTAAGCTTCTACCCTATATTTGCTCATGTGAGATATTACTCCGAAGAGATAAAAGTAAATTTAGATGGGCTTGCAATTTTTCTTTATACCTCCCTTTGTTAATCGTTTGTCTATAGGTATATTGTGTGTGTGGAAAAAAATACAGGGGATGTTTTTTGATTTATAATTCGATACAGTAGATGGTTTAAAATATTTTTGATACATTTTTATACACATTCAATTGGATTTTTGATATAATTATGGTATAAATGCAATTGTTATTGGTGAAAGAACGTATGTTAAATTATTTTTTGCAATATGTGTTTATCTAGAGCTGATTTTTTTCACTTTTGAGCCGATTTTTTCATAAGTAGCTGACATTCCTGCGCAGGATGGAGTTTTTAAACGAAAAATTGTGACAGTTTTTGTTTTTATTATTTTTCTCTCTCTTGTATTTTTTTTTAGTTGGATATTTTGCTAGTGCAAAAAATTTTTGTTTATTTCACAGTATGCTCAACACTCGCTTAGTCCATTTTTGCTAATATTTGTGGTTGAAATGGTACATGTACTCGATGTAAATTTTTTTTTCTATTTACATTTCCAGGATGGGAAAAAACGCGATTAGTCTTTTGAATTTTTTTCTCAATGACTTTAGTCTCGCGCACGTGTTGTCTTCGAACGTTACACAATGCTTAGAGACGATAGTTTGGTAAAGGCAGCTTGGAGACTCTAACTTCCTCAGGCTGTCGAGCCAAAATTTTTCCAAGTTCTTCATGAAGAACTTGGAAAATTTTCAGCCGAGCTGAAGGGACTTGGAAAATTTCTGGCTGAACTGCTGCCGGGACGGATTTAGAATAAATGCCTCAAACCGTGCAATATTTCTATTAAACTTTAAATTTATAAATAATATAATTCCGTATAATAAAAGTTACATTCAATACATTTACTTGATCTAAATAATTATTTCGTTTTCTAATTATGCTCCTTGAATCGCATTTATCGCAAAATTAAAAGTTACATTCAATACATTTACTTGATCTAAATAATTATTTCGTTTTCTAATTATGCTCCTTGAATCGCATTTATCGCAAAATAATTATCAAGATTATTTTTCTTCATAAATATAAAAAATGAAAATAATAATAAGTTCACACGTTTATCAATATAAATAAAATCACAGAGAAAGTCCATTTAATTGTAATTACTCGGTTGAAATGTAAAATAACGAAATGTAATAATTTACAGTTGAAAAAAATTAATTCATCTGTATTGCGACAATAATAGTCGATCTAGACTTTAGCCTCTCTATTTATTAGAGACTGTAGTCTCAACGATGAATTGCCTCTATATATGAGCGACGATACGCGTGAGACATCGCGTAATGTAGACAAGAGACTCTCAAGCAAGAGTCTACAGTCACCAGAGTCTTGAAACTTTAAACAGTCTCGCTCAGTGCCAATAGAAAGCCTGTTTAGTTGGATAAAAATCTTTATGCACCGACTTGGCTTACGATGAAAAATTCTATAAATAATAAAAATACAAACGTGTTCAGCAAAATGTTCATCAGTTTTGCGTCATAAACCGGTGTGACGACTCTCGGAATTGTAATAATCAAAAGTTTTCGGAAATCTATGACTCTCCATTTCCACTAATGTTTAAACTTTGAGAAATTTAACGATTAATTTCAATAATATCTTTACGAAGTTTAATTGATAGTCAAATCTATTCATAAATCTAAAGTTTGTGTTAATAAAAAATTTTATTTTTAAACAATTCTAATTCTAAATTTATCTTCTAATAGTTTATAGACTATTAATTTAATTTTAATTAATTTAAACTAATTAAAATCAATTCTAGATTAAAAATAGTAGTTATTCTTGTTTTAAACATATTTCTAAGAATAAAAGCGAAATTTTTTCTTAGTTAAATAATTATTAATACTTGTTAAACTTTGTTTATAATGAACTTTTGTCTTTTGATTGGCTTCTTGCTCATTTTCAAACGATTTGTTTATTTAGGAAACACGGAATTTCTCTCTAGAATTTTAGAACAAGTTTAAAAGCCATTGCATGAGAATATTTTGAGATGCGTCTGACCATATACAGAGCACCCACAATCTCTCGAATTTTCCTCTCGATACCGGTGCAGCTTTACACATCGCCTCGTTTACCCGGCGATTATTTGCTTTGCGGACTGCACATCGCCCACAGAGCAGAACTCACGCGCAAACACCCGGATTAAGAGCTCAAGAAGGCGCGAGCAGTGTATAGTTTATAACGTATAAATCTGGCGCCTCGATTCCATCTGCGAATTGTCTTCTTCATGTACACGCATTGTTTCCCCCAACTGGTGTGGTTTCAGTCATAAAAGTAAATGGCTGTGTTTGATGGAATGAAATGAAATTATTCGTGTGAAAACAGTTCCATTTAACGTCTACAATCATCATCATATTTATTTATTACAATTATCTTGTTTTATTACACATAAAAAAACTTTTTTTTAAATATTTAATTGCATGTGGATTAGTTGGGAAAAATATGGTGAAACTATAGAGCACGCATGTGTCGCAAAATTTGAGATATCATGGACTGAAATTGAGATTGGCTCAAATTACTGAGATTTTTATCCAACTAAACAGGCTTTCTATTGGCACTGAGCGAGACTGTTTAAAGTTTCAAGACTCTGGTGACTGTAGACTCTTGCTTGAGAGTCTCTTGTCTACATTACGCGATGTCTCACGCGTATCGTCGCTCATATATAGAGGCAATTCATCGTTGAGACTGCAGTCTCTAATAAATAGAGAGACTAAAGTCTAGATCGACTATTATTGTCGCAATACAGATGAATTAATTTTTTTCAACTGTAAATTATTACATTTCGTTATTTTACATTTCAACCGAGTAATTACAATTAAATGGAATTTCTCTGTGATTTTATTTATATTGATAAACGTGCGAACTTATTATTATTTTCATTTTTTATATTTATGAAGAAAAATAATCTTGATAATTATTTTGCGATAAATGCGATTCAAGGAGCATAATTAGAAAACGAAATAATTATTTAGATCAAGTTAATGTATTGAATGTAACTTTTATTATACGGAATTATATTATTTATAAATTTAAAGTTTAATAG
>MVJL01009469.1:0-34187 GCA_002156465.1 Macrocentrus cingulum | reverse complement strand
GGTCGACGTGGTTTCGTCGATAATTGGGCGATGGAAATTTCTCGCTCTTGACGATTTATTAAAAGATTCTAAGGTGATATACGCTCAATTATATCATCTTCAATTTGAATGCTTATTATTTCAACTTGATTGCATTGAAAATAATAAAAATACGTATTTTTTTTTTTTTTACCTTTTTGGCGCGCGCGTCAGTGCGCGGCAGAAATTTTATCACGGCCGAGAAAAAACAAAAGTACTTATGCTAATGTATGAAAATATCGTATTATTTTTGAACAGTTTTATTAATGAATAAAAAATAGTTTTCTTTGTCATTTAATTTACACATTTTTCAACATTTCAATGCAGGCTTATTGCCTCGAGCACTGATTCGCCGAACAATGATGAGGGAGTTTTTAAATTAGCTTGTTGTTTGAGCAACCCAAACCTATTTTCCCCCCGGATATTGTGGATTATATTATTTGTTTTTTTTTCATTCAATTTTGCATTTAATTTTTCTCGATGAAATGAGAGCATTGGTGAATTATTATACTGATTATTTGTGCTGTTTTTTTTTTTATTATTAAAGAAAAATAAGTAGAGCAGAATTTAAAAGTAAAGTTTTTAGAAATTTTAATGAATATTTTATAAATTCAAAAAATATTAATAAATTCATCATATTTGCTTTTTTTTAATTATAATTTTTTACGATTTTAATAACGAGAAAAAGTTTTTCTAACAAAAATCACTATAAAATGAGAATGGCAAAAAAAAAATTTTTTTGAATATTTTTTTTTTTTGTTGAAAAAGCATAATTTTTTCCAAACTTTCCCTTGTCGTTTTGCTTATACTATGCACACACATGCTCTTGAGTTATAATAGATCTATTTATACGAAAATTCCATATGGAAACTTTTCCAAAAACGAAAGTTACACGAAAGCACCGATTTACATTGAGAGTTTTTTCTTATTCGCCCAAATCCAGTCGAGATTTACTTTTTTCACGAAGATATAAGAAGGAAGAGGGAGTCCGGAGGTAGGTGGAAACATACAGACAGGTCCCCGAAAAAAGGAAATTGAGGAAAAGATTATTGGGGCGAGTTCTTTCCGCTCGGAAGGTCACAGCAACGAAATTTCGATTGTAATATTTTTGCGTATAGAAAAAACTCATTTTTCAACGAAAAAAAAAATTTAATTATCCATCAGATGATCAATATTACATATTTGTCTTTGCTATTTTGTCTTAAAAAAAATTTTTTTCCGATTTTGTAGCCGAGGTAAAACGCATTCAAAAATAATTTCATAATAAATTCAGGATATATGACGAGTAAAATGTCAGGAGATAAACGCGTCATAAATTGACGAGTATAAATAGATAAAAGCGGCAAAGTAAAAAAAAAAACAGCAAGGACACAGCGAATGTGAATCAGAACACGAAAATACAGGTATTCGTCACCTGGGGCGAAGACAAATCTGATTCGGTCTCGATTTCATGCCTTGAACGCCAGGCGACTTGAAAATAATTGTGTATTTAGATGATGGCTGTCGTCGTCTTTTCTGTATTAAACTGTTAAAATATTCTTTTCATATTATTTAATTTTTTTAACGTTAATTAATATTTTTTTTTTCCATTGTTTTGCTGATTTAAAGAGAAGAATAAAATTTTTCCATCGTTTGAAGTTTTATACATACATTGAATTACCCAGTGCTATATCGTTTCTAGAAAATTTCACCCCACGAAAGTCTTGTTTAAGGAAATGATACGTAAACGAGTATATATCCAGATATATTTCATGAAAATCTCCCGGATTTTCAAGACGACCTGAGCCCTCTCGTTTCCTTTCTCAGAGCTCTTCTCATCGAGCTCCATTTTGTACCTCATATCCCATTCAGCTGCACGCAGTGACGAAGTCCGGATAGTCTGGTGTATAAGCTCGGATTAACATCCATATTACTTGAAATGGTGCGAAAGCTTTCGAGAATCCCAAAAAAATCTATTTCGATATTAAAACTTTATTTTTTATTCATATGAAAAATTAAGAAACTTTCTCAACGTTTTTTATGTATTTTACCGGTAGATTAAGTGAATAAATGGGTTGAATTAAACTTTTAAGAATTTTATGATCACGGGTTCATGATATGAACGGAAGTGTCGACAACCCGGTCAAACGATCGATCGAACGCCTTTGCTTAGAGGCCAACCTACGTACTGTGGGTTAAACATAAAGAAAAATGTTTTGTAATTTTTTCACGATAAATACCGGTAATTAAAAATTTTTTAAGCATAGTTAATGGTAGTAAAATATCTTGTTTGCAAGTTTATACGTGGTTTTATCAAATTATTATCGATTTCTCATACTCGCGACCCAATTCCGATAGTTCTTCACACAAAGTGAACAAGCGAGCTGCAAAAAAAGTCAGAAAACATGCATATAGGTCACTGTGAGTACTGTGGAAATCCGATCAATTGATAGTTTTAAGCGAACAAAGGCACTCTGCAAGTGAAAAATAAAATTCAAATTATTATTTTTCATGCTTTTATATTTAAAAAAAGAGTTAATGCTATAAAAATTTAAATTGTCTCCATTTAATAACATGAAATATTGAATAAAAATAATGAAAATAAATTTTTTCGTCCGACATAAATCATATGAAATTTTATTTAAACAATGGAAAAATGTTTTAAGAAGTGTATAGTAAATAATTTGAGAATAAACTTCGATTTTTTTTTTCCTCAACGTATAAATGAAAAAAATGGTTACATGACTGAATGACTAATGCCGAAAGAATCACGACAAAATGACTAATGCAAAAAAAAAAACCAAAAAAAATATATCCAACTTTAACCCTTCGAGAACACACTGAGTCATCTGGACTCATACACTGACTTTGATCGAATGTAACACTCAACCATTTGAGAAAATGATAAGACTATTGATTGGCGGAGATAATTTAAACTATTGACTGTAAATTTCGACAATTGTTGTAGCGTGATGAGTTATCAGATTTGTTTGACAAAAGATTGAAGTCACAGATGATTTTTAACGCCGTAGAAATCGCGTTTGTTAGCACGTAAAATAAATACTCTCGATTGAGATAAATTAGATGACTAATTTTTTTATTTATTAAATGTATTTCGAGAGAATTCACGTAAATTTTCAGCAAGAAATGTTAGAAATCTAAAAAATTGCAATTTTTTTGATAAAATTCGATTGTTTATATAAATATTTTCATCGTGAATTTTTTTTTTTGTTGTGTTAAAGATTTTAATAATCTCTTTAATATTGATAAACTATTTAAACACAATTTAAAGAATATCTTTGAATTTTTTCAAACCAATTGGTTGAGTAGTTGTAGAGTTCTACGCAATTCGCTACAGTGAAGGGTCAAATTGACCCAGAGTTTAGGAGATGTCGAAAAAAATAAGTGTGTACTCGAAGGGTTAAACAACCGGAAAAAAAACAAAAATCCAAGTTCGAGGTGTTGTAGCTATATAATGAATATTTTTGATATTAGTCAAAATGTCGTCGGTTGTATTGTCAATGTGAAAAATTTTGTATCAATAATAGAACTTCAATTTCGATTTTAATAATTAAAACAAATTGTTTTACAATTAAATTAAATTGTTAATTGTTGTTTTTGTTGCAGTGGCGTGTTCTACGGTAACGGTGACAAAGTGCCAAGCGGCTTTAAAAACGCTCCAAGCCTTTTCCTTCTTCAGACCCACGTGTTTGTGTAAGGAACCTCACGTTGATCCGGAGTGTAACAGTTTTCAAAACTTCCTCTTTGATCATCCTTGCATCTATGTCTTAAAGAAAGGTTAGAATTTCTTATCTCTTTAATAACTTAAAAATGTAATTCCGTAATTTCAATTAATTTTTTTCTCACTCAAGATGATTTTTTATCATTTAAATATATTACATTTCTGTTTAGTGAAGAGTGTTAATTTTTAATGATAATCTAAGATAGTGTATTTTAGAGATCATTCAAATTAGTAATGAAGTTTGAAGTTGGTTAATATTTATCGCAATTATCAATGCTGAATAATTGATTTTCTTCAACTGGTTACAATCAACAAACGGATTTTCTTAATCTACTGGATTTAATCCTTAAGAAAAAGGACCTCCAATTTTTAAGTATGAAAAAACAATAAAAATTTTTATTTTCTTTACAAATGTTTTATTATTAAAATGTTTAAGGATTTTTTTTTTATTATATTTATTAAAAGTAATTTTAAACTTTTTGCGCGTTTTCTTTAAGGTAATTTAAATACATTTATTTAGTAATATCTCTCTCAAGAGATTTTAATTCACAGCATTTTACTGAAACGGTCGGCTTTAATCGGCAAGGTATCAATTACGAAACGTTTTGTGTGATTTTTTTATTTACTTTTTTTTTCGATTTTTTTTTTTTTCATTCCGGCGTAATATCAATTCCCATCCCTCGCTTCCACCATCTGGGTGGTGCCGTAATCTCTTTGCGGAGCATTTCAATTCACATGAATCAATTAATGACTACTGGAATTTTATTCGTGCCAGTCGAGTTGGAAATTCCGAAAGGTTTAATCGACTTTTTCGTGAAAAAGTCGACAGATTCTGTACGCATCACTGATCTTTCTTTTCATACAGCAATTAATAACTGATGACAAACTAAGACTTCTTCGAAGATATTAAAATCTCTTTTCACAGTCATTGATTTCAAACGAATTCCAAGTTTAATTATTTTTATCAGAAATCTCTGACGAGGTCACTAAAAACCTGAAAGTAAATCGAAAAAAAAACATACATGTCTGTGTGCGAGAGAGAGAGAGATTGAAGCATAAGCGGAGACCCCACCGCGGACCGTTAAACATGCGGGGCCCCACTCGCGGAGATCGGCGCGCGCAGATCGCCGCATGGAGGGAGAAGCCCTCGCGAGCGTATTTAAGGCGACGCATAAGCGCGGAGGCTCAGATTCCGCTCGACTTCGGGATCGGTCACGAGAGCATTAGCTCCAGGTCCTCCACGACGAAAGGAGCATCATTCTCGTGTTGGAACTCAACGAGAGCATTCGCTCGCTGACGAGCATCGAGGAAGCATTAGTTGGATATCTCAGTAAATAATCGAGATACGCAAATAATCCAAGAGACTGAATTTGTTCTAATTAATTGTGGGATTAATTTTTATATCAAACTTTTTTCCGTATTTTCAACCCTTTCGATTACATCACGATTTTAAAATTTTTTTATTTCTAACTCGAGAACACGCTACTAAAAAAAATCAAACGCTGTTGAATTCGGGATCAAAAATGCTCCGGAATTGTTACAAATATGAAAATTATTGAAAAAAAAAATTTTAAACGTTACTTTTTAATTAAAAATTTCATTAAAACAAACTCAATGTGTTAAATGACGTTTTTTCAAGTGAATAAATATTTTTTTTTGTCCTTATAATTTATGGATAAAATTTATGGTAAAATTTATTTTACACATCATTGAGTAAAGGATAAAAATTTGTTGCTAGATATTCGTAAAAATATGGTAAATTTTTTGTTGTTGGAAGTTGATTGTAATTTAGAAGCAATAAAAAAATTGTTTTAATGTTGATTAGCAGAGCGACGTGTTGTTGGAACTTTTTCGCATTTACTCGCAATTAATTTGACAACAGGCGATAAATTGGTTAGCCCCATTAAATTAATATCCAACTAATCGATGAGGAGTGTTAGTTGAGTATCATATGTTCAGTCAGTTTATCCCCTCACTCTCTCTCTCTCTCTCTCTCGGCCCCAATTCTGCTATTCTTGGTGGGATAGAGCCGTTACTGGTGGTCATGAATGCAATTAATTAGTGAATACATTATAGTACCGTGCAAACTCCATTGGTGAACCAATTTTTGGTAAATACATCCGCCGTTAATTCAAAATAATCATTACCACAAAGAAAAGTTAAAAAAAAAAATTCAATCTCATCATTTCCAAGATGAAGAAAGTATATAAAAACGAAAACAAAAGATCCCTAGATATATAATAGCTATGAACGTTTTTTTTTTTAGTTTTTTTATTTCTTTATGTCAGCGCAGCTTTGTTCATTCCCTTGCCGTTTGACTTCGAGTCAAATCTTTTGAGAATTCGAACGATTTCTCGCTAGAATTCCTATCAATTCACTTGCGTTCATTCTTGGAATTTCTTCTTCTTTTTCTCGACCATAATTTTGTTCGAGGGAAATAAAAGCAATCGTGGATTTATCTGCAGTAATTTTTTTTTTACTTACATAACTTTTGTATAATTTTATCTGCTCAATTCATCGCAATATTTTATCGCAGAATTTCTATTCATATTCGGAACATTAAATTCATCTAACGATTGAATTTGATTTTTTTATTAACGGAAATTTTTTTTCCCTATTTTATTAAAATTTTTTAATGTTAAATTCAAAATACGTTAAAAAAAATAGATTTAAAATTTGATATTAATAACTTACGATCCTTCAAATCATTAAAAAGTCATTTTATATTTTTAAATCAAAAATTGAGTGACAATATGCAATTATTTTTTTTTCAGGGAATGGAAAAAAATATTTTTTTTTACTGTTTAAATATGTTAATAACAAATGAGGTTGAGAATATAAGTTGTTTTTTAAATTGAGTTTAAATCATTTATCAAGCATCTAATTATTCACAGATAAGGATCCTTATCCTATCGATGCACTGCTCTCGTGTAATCATGCGCTGACTGTTTGCCAACGTGGGAAACCCTGTTCCAAGCTTTACGAGGACTTCAAGGCGAGCTGCAAGATCCGAGATGGAAAGTGCAGGATGGAGAGTCGGTAAGTAATACAAATTTGAAAAGTCTTTTACATGCAAACATCGTCTTTCTGTGATGTTAGACTGTTGAGAGGGTGAGATAAAAGAAATTCTTTTTCGGGTACGCTTTATTTCATCGCGTCGTGCACTTACTTGAATTTTTCCCCGTGTCGAGAGTGCATTTCATGCTAAAATTTCGCAAAGCTGATACATATTTTTTACCAACCTCAGGTCAATTTTTATGAGTCACATTAAAAATTTCCCCTAAATATTATCCGCAATCCAATTTAAAAAAAGATTACATCGGTCCCTGACAAATATGAATATTTCATAATAAATTAAACATAGCGAGAAAACTTTATTCTATCTTTAAAACTATGTCAGAAATTTCATTTATAAACGCTTTTGAATATTCCAACTCCACTTATTTCTGAATATTATTGGATTAGTTGGATATCTAAAGCACACCCCGTATGCGTAAGTGTTGTTTGTACATAAGCAATGTCGATAAGTAACCGACCGAAAAAATTTCTTTACCATAAAAATACATATGGGCGATGATGAATGAAAAAAAAGCATTCAACATTGCTTTAGTTTTTCGGTAATTACTTGTAAACTAATCAAATTTAGAGTCTGGTTTTCAATACCAATGCTCGTCGATAGGTTGCGAAGAGTTGTGTTTACGTCCGCGAATTTCTATTCGGACATAAGCGATTAAGAATATGTAGATAAAAATATCTAATGAATGGAAAAATGTATGAAAATACTGTAAAGTCGGAAACGAAGACTAAAATCTCCTTTTTTTAAACAATTTATTGAGAATAACTCATGGTCAAGTATTTGTGACGTAAGATGCCATATTAAAGTACATCTATGCTGCGTTGCGCATACGGGGTGTGCAAT
This sequence comes from Macrocentrus cingulum, assembly GCA_002156465.1. NCBI lineage: Eukaryota > Metazoa > Arthropoda > Insecta > Hymenoptera > Braconidae > Macrocentrus > Macrocentrus cingulum. The sequence goes on along the minus strand of MVJL01009469.1, from coordinate 26,529 downwards.
AATTTATATAAAAAATTTCAATTTCTTTATAATGTATTAAGTGCGGTTTTCTGGATGAATTTAATAGTTATATAAAAGCTGTTAAGGGGTGTATATGACAAAGAAATAGCGGATGGGAGAGCGTAATGTTAATGTTAAATGTATTAACTGAATAGGTATTAAAATTGTCAATAGAATTGATATAATATGACGGTCACAAAGGGTAGTCTAGATAATCATTTTGAATGAGTTTTCCACGCTGTTGCGAGGTTGGCAATTGTTTTTCAATTAATAACAGGATCGGAACAATGGGTAGAGATGAATAGCTGAAAATTTACCTCAAGTTGCGTGCATTGGCCTGAAAACCTTTTCAGCAATGCCACGTGCAGAAAAGCAATTTTCCAGTAGGCAAAAATATCACAAAAACGCTTGCCAATTGGCTTGCTCTACTTTTTTCTGCTTGACAATTGGCTTTTATAGTTGTTATTTCAACTATTATCCATTTTATTTGTTGCCCATACATTAGCTCTATTCAGTTTCGCACAATATCATAGAAAAATATACCAAAAGTTTTTACATTTTTTAGATAAAAAATGAATAAAATACAAAACAACTAAACCAAAAAACTTCAGATTTTTTAAAATGATACAATTTATAATATTCAAACTTTTTATAAATATTTAAAACAAATAAAAATTTTTTGGTCACGAAAATAGTACATTGTTCACCGAGGGAGTAAAAGAGGTCATTTCGACCGTGAAAAGTTTACTTCTTAGGAATTCACGGTCAAAATAACCTCTTTTCCATCCCGAGGCAAACATACTATTTTTCGTCGTAGCGGGAGCAAAAACCCCATTTACTCCCGCTATGACGAAATAGTACATTGTTCACCAAGGGAGCAAAAGAGTTCAAAATAACCTCTTTTGTATTCCGAGGTAAACATACATCTTTCCGTTGTAGCGGGAGAAAATAGCGTTTTTGCTCCCTCTTTTCCGGGAGCAAAAACACTATTTACTCCCCCTATGACAAAAAAAATATTATTCGACATTTTTTTAAAATACCAGTCTTTCGAAAGTTATGGATTGAATTTTTCCGGTGTTGAAAATACTTGTTATTTTTCATAGTAAGCGCATTAGCATTGAAAAAGCTTGAAATTCCTTTCAATAGATCAGTTTCAGTGTTGTGTGATCATGGATTTCATTGAGAAACATGTACTCAGTGCTAAGGCTGATCTATTTCAATATATTTATAGTCAACGTTTATTCGTGTGTACGCATCTCACCCCATTTCACACCAAGCATTATAATCGCTGTATATATAATACCTATTGGTGCCTATCCGACCCCATGTTTTCATCCTAAAGCCTTGCACTCAGCCTCCCTCTGTTTGTCCCAGCATCCGCCATTGGCATTAGCTAATTTCGGACGTGAATTCAGCTTTGCTGCATCAGGCGAGCTTGATGCAAGAGGCAAAATTTCCCAAATGAAACAATCAGGCACAAACGTGAAAATTATAGCGTCGACGACCGATCAACTCAATTTTCATTTTTTTAAAGAAAAATATCGCAAAAAGCCGTAAGAAATAGCAAAAATTGGATGTTTTAGTAATAAAAAAAAATTTCTGGATCTAAAGCAAGCATAATTATAATCAAATACTAATTTGTTTTCCGTCGGGTACAATTACTCAAATGGTCTTTATGGTCTTTGCCATATATTTTCATAGTTTTCGGTGTAAATTAAATCAATAAAATCCGCAAGCACTATTAGATTTATCTGAAACTTTACGTAAAGTCTTAAGACAAGAGGTGAATTGTAGGATGTATCAGTAGTTGCAGCCCACAAGATTGTTTCGTCGAGAATTAGTGGTGTAGTGATTCCAGAGGCAATATCCAACGCAGTGGCTTCGTCGACTAGAATCGGCAAACATTGATCGGTAGTTGTTACAATCGGCTTTCAAGCTTCCGCCCTCAGCAAACTGCGACCTCCTTTCTGCCATTGTCTGCTCTACCTACAATGATTCCGGATTCAACAAATCCGAGATACGCTCCAGTTCACAAACCTCCGAGACTTTATTTCGGCTAATGACTTCATTAAATTGTTATATATACCCAACGAGACTTTGAAATGCTACGAAATTCAATTTCACATGATTGAGACCTAGATATATCTGTCTAATACGTCTTTTAGAAGAAAATCACTTTAATCATGATGATTTTGTCTTTGTTGGCAGCACTTTGCACTTACAACAGTGTATATAAGTCCTTGGGGAAAATTCGGAAGTAATTCTACAGAAGCGAGAACACGATGTGTGTCGAGGGATAGCACGGCCAAGTTGATTGCCCAGCATAGTAGCTATGAGAAAAGTTGAATGCGCCGAGATATATGGATGTGTGTATTTGTATACTCAGCGCTTGAGTTACGTATTTTGTCATTTCCGGTTATACTGGACCTCTCGTTACTGCCACAGATCCTAGATTCCCACAGATCTGACCTACTCTCATGCACACTCGACCTCTACATACCATCAAATTTATGTTGTCTCTTGAAACTAGACCGCAACGAGCATCCTATTTGCCTGTCTAACTGAAGAACCACTTAGATATTGATCTTTGGCTGCAAATAATTTAATGGAATTCGACAATATCGTTAGTTCCACTCGAATTTTAATGATTATTCGTTTGTACTTGGTTTAGGAGAGTTATTTAAAAATTGACGATCATTTTGATGGTACTTTCTGAGCGTTTAAACAGTTTTTATAAAGAGACCAAGTCGGATAATCGCTTCTTTAGTTCTCCACGAAACTGGGAATGTGAAATGTGACGAGCTTGCGGTTGATGGGTCTGAAACCGCAGCTTGTAGCTTTCCAGCTGTTTGTCTTTGTCAAGCCAGGAAAAAAAGACTAAAGAAACCAGGGAAACTTGTATTGTTTTCTGATGTTAAATTTGTAAGTTTTTTCCGCACGTTCGGAAGAATATTTAAAGTATGATAGTTTTATGTTTTACTAATGAGATACCTGTTGTGTTAGAATATTGGTTTCTTTTTAAACGGATGTTGGAGCTATGCTTATGGGTCATGTGAGTGACTAAACTTTTTTGTGCTAGAAGTGTTTTTGAAGTGTTTTTAATAATTTTTGATTTTAATCGAGAGTCTCGTGCCAAGCATGGGCGTCAACAGTTATACTGATAAAAACGCGAAACTTCCCGAGTATTTTTAGAGAACAAAAAACGGTTTTTCGAAAAAATGAATGGTTAGTTTGAAATAACGCTTAAATTAGTTAGTTAGTTTATTTTTCATGCAACTGTTCTTGGATACCATACATTTATCGTTGATACCCTGTCGAATGGATCCGAAATTTCGTAAAATTTAAAAAAATAGGGAAACATGCGTTTTAAGTCAAACGATGTCCGGGTCATTTTGACTCATTTCGAGTGATTTTGAGCATTGGCTTCGAGGTATATTGATCCTTAGAGGTTGAAAAAAACCACTTTTCGACTTTGGCAATGCCTAAAGTATTTTGCTTCAGCGAAAATGAAGTCTAAAACCGTTTTGCTTTTCTTAGACAATCATTTAATACCTTTCTCAATGAATGAGATTAGTTATTCATTGAGAAAGAATCGGAAAGTCACCTTAAAAGTCATCAGGTAGATGAGTCTGTACTTATCTTTCGCATCAACTGGCGCTGGTCTTCTCCACAGGCAGTGCTCACGTCGAATGTCCAAAAAATGGTACATGGACATTTGAACAACTGAAATTCAACATTCATTTCGTCTGAAACTAGTCGATGAAAGCTCTTGAAATTTTAATGACTGATTTGTTAAGTATTCTTAATTAACCATATTCAAGGCTAAAAACTTAATATCCAACTAATCCAACCTCGTATCCAACTAATCCAACCTCTTTTATCTCACATAAAACCATCGAAAACTACTGTCACCACCAATTGTTTAACTGCTATAGATTCTTAGTTTGATATAATTCTTATATAGGCATCTAGACAGGCTGACCTAAACAATTGATAGTTTTTAGATTATTGCAATAGAAATGGTTTGAAAGATATAATCAATAAAAATCTTAGTTCTCTGAAAACAGTAACGATTATGTCGAGTAGAAAACGACAATCTGTCACCCCCGTTGCGTTCAAATGAGGGGCCAAGTACTGGGGTGAAACGATTTGCGATTTGTACTACAAGTCTCCGGGATTTTCTAGGATTTGTTTGATTTTTTTCCTACTGTCGTAGATTACCATAAACTTTGACTAATCAGCCAACAGGGACTAATGACTTGAGCTGTATTGGATGCAAATGCATGATATCAAGGATCGTTAATTTGCATTTCGACAATTAATCGTCCTGTCTAGTTTATTAAGTTAACGATCGACTATCTAGCCCTGTACTACCGTAACGAGCTTATGCGGTTTGGCAAAGTTTTTATATCGATTGGAAAAATTTCACATCTTGATGCAATTCATGTTTGTCAAGTTAACAGTTTTAGAAATTGTTAGTTTGATAGTCACCGATCGATGTCTTGATATAACCTTCTAAAAACGAAGTTTTTCCCTTGGGAACAAATAACTCCTCTCTGTACGCGTCTCGTTGTGCATGCCGAGTTTCTCGTAATCGCTTTTGCATAGTATCGATAACCGGCGTCATTTGCGTCCCATATTTCCATTTCCAAAATTTATGACTCGCGAAATGTGAACAGAAATGAGAGAATTTTCGATGAGAATATCGATTTTCTAAATGCTTTACGATCCTTCATTATAAACAGAAATTTTAAGTTCATTTATTTCATTTTTTTCCGTGAATTCAAAAACGAAAAATGTGCGGACTTTTATTTCGGGATTTTCCCGAAGCGGAAACTTGAATTATTTATTGAATTCACCGAAATACATGTCCTCAATTAAAAAACGATAGAAGTTAATTATAAATGTAGATTTCAGGGCATAAACTGAACGAGGAAGATGCGGTAATAATTCAAGGTTTCCTGTCATCAAAGAAATTTAATAAAGTACTTATGTTTAAAGCATCTTTTCCACCTGACAAAATCCATATTACATCAAGCATATATAACTCAATTAAATCCCTGAAGAATAAAGGTTCTAAAGTGGCCCCATTTGCTCGATACAAATTCTACTAATTACGAGTGTGCGGTGTGCATATTGCACAGCAGCTGCATTTTCTTCCGTGTTTGCGCTCATTTTCTGTTGTATGCGAGTATCTAAAGCATCGTATAACAGATCATGTAGCTGCTAATTGAGATAAAGATCGTACAATTCAAAGTTTACAAATCGAATTAAACGTTTTCATGATCTTAAGAAGTCTACTATGAAGTATTTAACTGAAATAATCATCACTAAAAGTACTAACCATTCATGATGGTTAATTATCTTTTTTTATTTCACACTAGATAAGTTTTTTAGTTGTTTTTTCATTGCCTGCTAACTTTTCACTTTGGTTTTCATAACTGTTCGTGCTGTTAAAAAACGTTATGTCTTTTCCTCAAAGGTATGTTTTAATGTTCTATCATAGTATAAAGAAGTTATACAAGTTTGTAGTGCTCGCTAAGGACCTTATTAGCGAATGAATAAACGTTCTAATGGACTACTTCAATTTCAGAGCGTCTTAGAATCGGTTTTGATCGCCTTAGGCGCTCAATAGAACATCGCTTTTTCTCGGTAATGAACGTGTACGCAAGTTTGGGTGGATATTATCGACAAAGTGTATATCGTAGCTTGAGGAAAGGAACGAGAATTATTTTCTACTTATGGCCAATAGGGTGTGGACTAAAGTTTGATGGCTCTCTCCAATGTATATTTAATCGATTTTCCTTGAAGCTTCAATATATTATGTCATGTGCTACTAGGTGCTGCAACATTATATACTAAAGGTGGCTTGAAGACTTAAAAAATAGTGACTGACATTTTCTAATTGACTATTAGTCTATTTTTAGTGTTATACTATCAAATTGAGCGTAAAGCACACCCACCCTTCACGTGACGACGCATAATACGCTGTGGAAGATTTTGAATACACGTTTTTAGGAGGGCGATATTTTTTTGGTAAACAAACTTACAGTTTGTAACGAGATTTCTGGTTACAGTTTATTGCTCAAGTCGTTTAAATTTGTTGTATTTTCCTGCTTTGCGGGGTGTACGTCCACGGGAATACACAGGAATCTAGACGTTCCGTGATGTCAAAAATTGAGTGAGTGAGCGACAGAGAGGAAGACAGGAGACAGTCGTATGCACATCGCTCCGCGTTTAGAGTGACGAATTAGCTCTGGGGATGTTAATTGTGTGAGCTCGAGGGTTTGTGGATCTGATCGCGAGTATCAGAGAGAGCGTATGTGTGTTAATGAAGGTAAGCAAAATTAACTGTAGGCTAAAATAAGGCAAAACGTAGGGTCGCGTTGTCGTGCAGTCGGCACAACTATTTTGTACCGATACGATGGAGATTTCTGGAATTTTCCAGGATATATATTTTTGTAAATAATTTGGTTTTTGCATAGGATAAGTGTGAATAAATGTGTGTTGCTTTTCTAAATTTCTTAGTTCATATTTTATGAACTTAACTTCCCGATATGCGAGAATGCACACGTAAAAGAGATTTCCAGCGGTAATTTCAGAGTTTTAGCAGGTTTGGTGATTTTACCTCTGATAAAAAAATATCTGGCACCTTAGAGATTAGCTAGAAGGCACAAATAACGCTAAATTCTACTTATAAATTAAAAAATGACAAAGGCAATTTTCAAAAATTCAGTTTTACCGTCAAAAAGTTGATTAAAAAAGAATATTTTTAACATATTTTAAGCTATTTTGCATAATTTCTAGAATAATTCAACCTTGCAATTGTTTTTCATAGAGCTTAAATGATATAGGAAATTTTAAAAAGTTAAATTAACCACATTTTTCTTTTTATCCCGGATTGCTAACGTCTTATGAGTTTTTTTAGGGCTCATAGGCTTTTTTACAAACACTGCAATAAATTTAGAAAAAGAAAACCATTCAAAGCTAGTTTATATATAAAAATTTTTACTTTTTATTTCTATAGTCCACCTTTTTTTTTAGTTGCATAAATTCAATTTGAATAATTCACCGGACATTTATAGAAGAAGTCTCTCGCTGCAAGATTTGCCATAAATTTTCAATGTTTGTGTGAATTTTAAACGATCTTATGAGATTCTGAGTGATATGAAATTTCACTCATGTCTAAAATCCTGACGCAGACTCTATCTGCTATCAGTTAAAACATTCCAATTTCGTATAATCAATTAACTAATGAAAATAAGAGTAATAAAATCGAAAGAATACAGTGGTTCAATATCCACAGAGGGTGTGGGATAAAAAAAGAGGGGACGATGAAATGAATTTTCCAAGGTTACAAACCACATTGAAACACACCATGTGGTCACGCTCCACACAAATGGCGGCCAGGTTTTCCAAAGTATCCGATTAACACTGTGCGCCTGTCAAAACTTTTCTCAACTTTTTTTTTCTGGCTTTTCGACAGTCGATCGATTTTTCCCGCATAATTTATCGGCTTAAATTTATGTAAATGTTGGAAAATTTAGTCGACAGAGGGGTTTTATGGCTAATAAATTTTTATAGACCGAAACAGATGAATATTATGAAATGAACATGTCCCTACGGAACGGTTAAACCATGAAGAGGTTATATAGTAAACCAACGAAACGCAATGGGAAACCGGATATCCGGGGGCTTGGAGAGAATCGGAAAGCGCCAGTGGGCTTACTCGGAAATCCCACCAAGTCGCTTGGCTTTTCCGGCATGGACCCTCTGCCAAAGCAATGTTCCTCTCTTCTGAAAACCCTCATCCACCTCTTCACCGACTTTATTCACGTATTCTTGTTCTTACTTCTCCCTGAAGCCCCTTTTTCCATGTCGATCACTCTTCGATACTTCAATACTCGCTCCAGACAAGAAGTTATTGTATTTTCCAAGTGTAGATTCACCATTGGAAGCATTATTGCCGAAATAAGATTGTATTGGGATATCGGAAGAATGAAAAATCGGTAGAATTAGTTATAATTATGTTGTAAGCAGATTTTGAGAGCAAGGAAAATCTCAAAATACCGGTAACTGCACATTTGAAACTGTTCTAACCTCAAAATTTTGTTTCCATCGCCAAAAAATACTAGTTCAACTATTTTCTAAACTTGTTCTACGCCATTTTTCTCAAAATAATCGAAGTAACTGATAGAGATAATGATTCAATTTTGTGGCAACTCGAATATTACTAGTAGAGATCTGTCTTCGACAAACTTTGGCACCTTTAGACCTCAAAAAGTACTTGTACCTTAGTTTTCTAGGTAATCAGTTCAGCACAATTTAAGTATTTTAAAATAGTTTAATTTTTTGCGTCACTAAAAGCGATGAATTTCCATGATTTTTGGTTGAACGGGTCGTGAGATATCGATCAGTCGGTTTTCTATTCAAAAATTTTTCTTCTTATTTTACGTTAAGTGAATACATTCCATGTACTTCAATAAACACAGAGTCTGATAAGATAAAAGTAAACGAAAAAAACGAGGGAGCGATATCTGCGATATCCATCGCTCGATTCGACTAGAATTCGATAATCCGTATCGGAATGGTATATATACTATTATATTGCGGCTCTCCATGTCTCTAGGGAGAATGGATTCTTATATTCTTTGACAATATTGCATATACGCTTCTAGAAATCTAGTGTAACGATTATCGCCTCCTTTAAGAATAAAATCGTTAGTTTATTTCGCAGTTTTTCAACGTTAAAAATTCTACCGTTCTTATTCATCAGTTTATCTTTTTTATGATTAATAAATGACACTTTATTGTTGAAATCTATTACTAAACCTGAAGAATTCATAATAAATCAGGCAAATGCTAAAAAAAGTATCAAATTGCTTATAGGAAAAGCCAAATATTAAGAAATTTGATGACAGGTATTTTCAACCAATTTTTTTGATTTGTCAGTTATTATATCATGCATTTACTGTGGATAAAAAATTATTAATATAATTATTAGGTAAAAAGACGGCCATTTTGATGTGATCTTTATTGGATTTTTGAAGAGCTTCTTCTTTGAAATATATCACAGTGTTTATAGATGTTTTTTAGTGATAAGGGAATCTTAGTTTTTCAACTTACGACTTTCGATTTTCTCCTGGAAATTCCATTTTTGTTATTGCCCTTTTTTGTGGACGGTGGTTGCATTATATAGTTTTTGTTATTATTAGGATCACGAAGAAAAGAGGTTTTACGTTTCATAACTCTTCCTTTAGGTGGCTCTGCTTCATTCTCGAGAAATTGGGTCAAACGCTTCAAAGTTCATTGAAAAGCCCATCTCACCGTGAACACCCATATGTTCTACGACAAAAAGTAAACTGACACAGAAAATCTCTTCCAAAAAAAAACATAACTACTCAATGTATAAATTCGCAACTCATCATCCCTTTTTACGTTTACTTTTAATTTAAATTGAAGATTTTCATTTATTTAGTAAAACCATCTGTGAAATAATATTTTTATTCTCAATAAAAAAATGAAATACAATTAAAAAACTTATATATACTACGACGATGGCGGATTAAAGTGAATATTAAAAAAACCATTGAGATAAAGTTGAGGATAGAGAAATTAACTTTTATTTGAGAAGATATATAATGTCTGGGTGTTGAAATAAATTGAATTTCATTGAAAAGCATTCAAATTGTTTGCCATGTTGATGTGCAGTTTGTGAAAGGACTTAAAAATTGATGATTTAATATTTTAGGTTCTATTGAAATATATAACTGGATTTCAAACTGAAATACATAAAATGTAAAATTCTAGCCATTAGTTTTCCATCCCGGGGCTTCATTTTAATTTTTAACATGTAAAAGCCCTAGTAGACTATAGATAACGTTGGAACCTCCTTAAACATACAGTATCTGCCGCTTTATTTGCATGAAACATCGATTTCCAATGAAATCGTAAGCATGAAAAATATAAGGCAAACTGCTGTGACAAGCGTTATATGATCAGAAAGGGGTAGTGTGCGCGGTGTCGGTGAAATGATGGTAAACCACTTTATAAATTACATACCGTGATAAGGCGCAAGGATGCACAAGTGGATGGACTTGGGACGTCAAGTGTCAGAATATCCTTCCGCCGGGGTGAAATTTACCACCCACACCTGGACAAGCGGACACGTAATTAAGCCAGGCAGATAAACACGCAATTACCCGGGCGACGAAGGCTGTGGAGAAACGAGCGAAAGTACGGGGTTGGAGGGTGATGCGGATGCTCTAGCGTGTGTCTGTTTAGTCGCGTACGTGAGGCGAACACTTGAAGTAAAATACAAGCCGTCGTATATATTTTACGTTTAGGATGCATATATCAATAAATATATGCTGGCACATTTATGAGTGCTCGCTGTATTTTCATTTTGTATACCATTAGTTCTAAAAATTTTTCTTCTAGTTTATTCGTTTTCTGTACAAATTTTTTTTTAAATTTATTTACTGATATTAAACTAGAAACTATTGGAAAAAAATTTATTTGTAGCTTTTTCTATTTATTAACGTTTTAGTTGACAATTTCTATGTGGAAGGAGGTAAAATGCTCCCACATCAAACGCCACGAGTTTGTTTGATTAGCAATTTGGAAAACTAAGGCTTTTGGCCTTGGAGACATCCGAAATACATCGTCAGCAATACTTGTGCATTCAGATATCTTTAAAAATTGTATTTGATTTATGAAAAGCTGGATGGGGTTAAAGTGATTTATAGACTTTTTTACGACTGAAATTAGAAGGGAAAAATTTTATTTCTAATGATTAAGTAGAATAAAAAAATCTCAAGAAAAAGTCATGAAATAAAGCTAATAAAATAAATAAAATAAAATATTTCTCGTCAACTAAAAATTTCGCGGGGTTGTAGCAACGCATAAAATGACAGGTTGCAAAAGTCATAGTGTGGGGCGATTTTGCGCGACCGAGAAACCTCATTCGACTTCTAACAGAGTTAATTTGATGTCGTGCTACGCTTTACTCCTCGCTTTAGTCGCCGAGACGCTTGCTATGATAATGAGACGAAGTTACCAAGATAATATCGACGATAACGATGATGCAATTACACGGATTATGAATCCAGCACGGAGGGCGCTTGAATCCACTTGAAACACCTGGCGAGTTGATGGAGAGTACGAAGCAAAATGTCAGGCTGATACAAAATGACTTTTTAAAAAAATAAGAAAAAAAAAACTCCCAGGCTGAGAAACTTTGTTTTTCCACTTATTTTCTTTTGCCTCGGGGAAAATTTTCGCGAGTAATCGGACATTAAGGTTTTAAGAGGTCGTATACTTTTCCAAGATACTATGGCGCAGCAGTATAGTGTAAGAATGATAATAAAGGGCTGGGCACAGGAGAGAGAAAAGAGATGAAGCGCATTGCTCAAGTATATACGTCGTGTCGCGTCTTGGTTGCCTAAAAGACCGCGTGGCGGCATCGTGTTCGCAACATAAATCTCGAGAAAAACACGCGTCGCAAAATTGCTACGGCCTGACAGCAATGCTCTAGAAAATATGTCACCACCTCCCCCTGAAAGCCCGTTGCCTTATACTCATGCAGCCAAAATGCTCGAAAGACTCACATCCATTTGAGATATGAATTCGTCTGATGTAATAAATAACGAGCTCTTACGCAGCTTTATGAGTGGAATTGGCTCTCGATGGCCATCACGGAGAGTCTACCATTGTAATGAGTGTCGGTTGAGGCGATTAATGAAAGAAAACGGTTGAGTACCCGCCGGTGAACCTCATCGTTTGAAGAAAAATAGAGTAGATTTCGATTGAATAAACGCCGCGAGCGCGTGTTAATCTCTTGACCTTAAAACTAGTGTCTTTCCCAATTAATATTGCATAGAACCTTTCTGGGATAATCAATTGCTGAAAAAAACACTAATCTTTTTCACTATTCTATAGAGTCATTCAAATTTGCACTATTCCTGTTATTTTTACTAACCCTTTTTTGATTAAACCCAGTCTCGTTCGTTTAAATCTATTCTTACTACTCGAACAACCTTTTTCCTCGCCTAATAATAATCAACGAAGATAATTACCATTAAATTGACTTAGTTTTTCGGTTTTTGCTCAAAACCCTAACTTCAGCAAATCTATTCTTTTTGTGTCTTGCGCACCTACCCCGTACTTTATTACAACATATCATTCAAAACATGTCTCATGTACAAAAAGATAATTAAAAGGTGATTTCAAATTTATTAGTGGTATTTTGATTAGTTTCGCCATAAATTGTTTTCCAACATCATTAGCCACGTTCTAGTGTAATTGATGTTTTAATAAATATATAATTAAGGAGGGTGAGATTTAGCAATCAAAAAAACGGCTAAATTATCATTTAAATTGTGTAAATGTGAAAAGTCTCAGACGAGTTGACTTGTAATTACTACTTTGCTTTCATCGTGTGCCTTTTCACGCGCATATTGCCCCTGTCCTAAGCGCTACTACTGCTATGTACATAGCTGTGGATATCCAAGTTTATATACCTGCGAGCGATGAAAAGGGGATACTGCATTGCAGCGTACGGCGGCCAGTTTAGCCCCGGGCTCGTTGAGTTATTCAGTCAGCAAATGAGGCACATAGCGAAAACGAGAAGCGGCAGAGTTCGATTCGGCATGTTTTCAGAGTCCAAAAGCACAGAGAGGTCTATATACACCTGACGAGTTGGAATCGCCAACGGCAACGGCTCCCTCGCGATAAGACACGACTCAAATCTACAATAGCTGGCACCAAAAGTCCCTTACTTTCCGCGCTCCCTCTCATATCTGTACCTTTTTCGTCTCTGACGACACATTCTCCCATCAGCGCTGCGTGCTACATATATTCAGCGTGGTTGCTACTCAGGTTTTCACCGACGCCATGACTTTTTAAGTCTTCTCAGATCTCAAAACGTATGCCAAACGACCGAGGTGGGTATTTAGGGCAGACGGAGTTGCTCATTATTGCTTTTTACCGCAAATTACTCTCTGTTCAATTATCCACCGCAAGTTATTACTTCTTAAATACACAAGAGTCTCTTCCCTTTATGCTTTTTATCTTCACAATGATACGGTAATGACTGTAAAGAGAAAATTACTCGTAAAATTCCTGATGTGATTTACTTACTAATATTCTGATAAAGATGCAAGCTCGATAAATTTTGGTAACGACTTTTTTTATAGCTGATAAAATTCTCGAGAAAAACAGTCTCTTAAAAAAATCTTCCAACTTTAGTGGCTTCGAAGATATTCTCTGGTTACAGTCTGGAGCATTGCTTCAGACATTTTGATTTGTTGTATTTTTCTGCTTTGCGCGACGCGGTGATGTGCGTCCACGGGAAATAGACAGGAACCTAGACGCCATGAGCGACGTAAAAATGAGTGAGTGACAGAGAAGAAGGCGGGAGGCAGTCGTGTGCACATCGCTCCGCGTTTCGCTATTGTATAGAGTCACGAATTAGCTGCAAATGTTAATTCTGTCAACTCGAGAGTGTGTAGATCCTGAGTATCAGAGAGTATGTGAGAGAGTGTTTGAGGTAAGCAAAAATTGTCTGTTGTGCCAAAATAAGGCGAAACGCCAAGTCAACTTGTCACGCAGTTGGCAGCGGCCATTTTCGGTGAGTTGTGGAGATTTCTGCAGTCTTTCACAGGGAAATTGTATTTATTTTTGTAGATAATTTGGTTTTTGCATAAGATAAGTGTCAATAATATGTGTAGATTGCTTTTCCAAATTTTTATAGTAATATTTCGCGAGCTTAACCCTATGATATGCGAAAATCCACACCCGAGAGACATTTCAAGCAGACAAATTCAGAGTTTTCAACAAGTTCGGTGTTTTTATCTACTAGGAAAAAATATCTGGCGCCCTAGAATTAGCTCGAAAGCCCATATAACGTTAAATCCCACTCATAAATTGATAAATGCGCTGATTTGCGTTACAACCTTTTTTGTAGCTAATGAAATTCTCTATAAAAACAGTCTCTCTAAAAAATTTTCCATTTCCAGTGGTTTAAAAAATATTTTATTAAAGGCAGTAAGATAATTTTTTAGCACTTTTTAGCCTTAACGTAGTTGTAGCCCGATAGTCCCAACCATAACCTCCGTCTAAACTCGAGCGCCCTCGTCCCTATTAGTTGCGTAGACACACGAGCAATTTTTTGGTGCGACTGTCACGTATCCGGTGCGCGTAGGCCTAACCCCGCACTCCGCGCCGCTTTAGCTCTTCCTTAGCATGAAAAGCCATGAAACTGCGATGATTCAAACATAAATATTGCCGAAACTACGCGGCCAACCTCTTAAAATTTTTTTTTGTAATATTAATTAATATTTCATCCTCTGAAGCAACAGTTTTTCAGAAGGATGTTGCTGTTTTTAAATTTTTTCTAACGCAAAATATCTTTTTCGCCCGTTTCTCTATGCTTACCCGTTAAAATAAGCATCTGTTAAGTTAATTATCTAACAAACTAGATGGTAAGTCACTTTTATATTTGGCGGGAATGTAGATAATAGTATTATAACCATCGATGACGTGATTTTGAGCCATTTTTTAATTATTTCACTGTTTGTTACGACTACCTTAAAACGAGATACCACAATCGAGTAATAATCCTGATGACAGTTATCGGACTCGACATAGAAATTGTCTATTTTTTTGTTGCTTCATTGTAGAACTGTTGTCGAATTGATTGAAATTGGCAGCGCTCTAGTTACTTAATAACACTTACTAAGCATATCACATGGATCTACTCATCGTGGCTTTAGGCGCGATCGTAAAATCGTCTAATGCAGTCGGAAGTAGTAAACTGACAATGTGTGTTCTAGTAGTATATATATGTACGTACCGTAAACATATCCAACTGAATTGGAATTGTTCCGCTTGTAAAGCTACGAACAATATATGCCGGGGTTCTCTTCACCTTGATCATCCTTCGATCGATGGCGAGGCATACGTATAATGAGTAATCACAGCGCTCCCTGAGGTGAGTTCTATATGGCGTCGATCAGCGTTAGGACGCTTGTTTGGTCAGTGTATTTGCAGGCGATGAATAGAGAAATTTGAAACGAGTTTCATTTGTGCACTCCATTGAATGTTGTTTCAATGTAATCATGAATACACCTCATATATCACGCACTCAAATTTTCACCACTATAAACTTTACGCGCTTCATTAATAATGGTGTTTGGTTTATAGTATGAAAACAATTTTGATTGGCATGAAATGAATATATTATGTGTTGGAAAATACCTGAAATTTTATTACTATCAAAAATAGTTTTTCGGTAAATTTTCTATATATTTATTTATTATTCTTAATTAGAAATTCAGCTTCGCTATAAAAAAAAAGTACGCCAAGGACAATTTCCTTGTAATAGTAATTTAATTAGCAAATTGGAAATCGCATTACACCAAAGCTCTAAAGTGTTCTGAAATTTTGGTGGGCTTCTGTATTTTTCAAGTTTCTTTTGGCGTATTATAAGATTAAATCGACTACAATATAGAATGCAAATCCAATAACGAAATGGCATATACAGGTTGGATTAGTTGGATATCGAATTTCATTATTAAAGTGGCCACAAAATTATTGCTGAATCGATATTTTGGCCCTCTCTGTAGGAAATGCGTTGTTAAATGATTTTTCCTGACAACGTGTATAACAGCCTGTTAACAATACTTCCGGGATCATCAGATTCACGATAAAAGCTTCGATATACTTTCCTACCAGCGATATTTCTGATCCCTCGTTAATAACCGGATATTTGGCGCTTCAGGCATGTCAAGTCCTATCCTTTCCAAGCCAGGACATCATATCAGTATCCTCTGTCCAAGTAAAACATTTATAGAATGCAAAAAAAATCATTGGACTTTTCACATTCAAGAATAGAATGGCTATTAATTTATTATCAATTTTTCGAATAGATAAAAGTCTATTATTTGATACAATATGGTAACGGAAAGAAATATTCAATGGTAGAAAAAAGTCCAATATCGGGCGAGATGATTTGATTTTTCAAATTGATGTTATCCATCTTTTTGTGCATATATATGCCGTCAAGAATAACGAAACAAGCGGAAACTGGGTGCGCGGTGACCGTGTCAGATAGTGAACTGGTAACTCTTGACACTGTAGTACGATGAAGAAATGCTTGAGTGTTCGCTGTAGCCATATGAATATATTGAGAAAAAAAAAGGCGTCTTACATATCAAAAGATTCTCTTGAGAACACGGTACTCCTCCAATATATAGAGAAAGCGAGTGCTGCACGTATCGTCGCATTCAAGTAATCTCGCCTCGATATCCGGCTGACGTCTTGCCTCGGCGAATGGCACCGCCTTATACTGTTTCATATTTCTTAGTCTCTCGGGAACTCCAGCGACTCACTCCACACTTTATCCCTTTTTTACTGAGCTCTTCCAGGATTCCTTTAAATAACACTGCATTTATGCACGATTTTATGAATTTTAGCGATGTATTACGTTAAATAATAGTTTATGAGCTATTAGAAATAACTACAAAAATGAGTTAAACAAATAAACATTATCCCTCAAAGCATTTGACTTAAAAAGTTCAATTGTTTCAAATATGTTTGTATATGATGGCCATGGGTGGGTCGGGACAGAGGGGAGAAAATGAGTAACACTCAAATCTCCCTAGGGGGTTTCCAAGACGAACTCGTCATCGGATTTCGCGTCGTCCTCGTGGAGTTCGGCAAGTAGCGAAATGTAGGGCGACTCGAGCCTCCCGTGGCGGAGCCAGCCGCACGCCGGATGCATCCCACGTCGCGTTCGTAGGGGGCAGAGAGGTCAGACACTGAGTAGCGAGGCTCGTACACCAAAGTGCCAGTAAAACAAACATTAGAGTGTATACTCGAGCTTCTGTTTTATTCCGGAAAATATGAGCTCTATGAATATATCGTTTATTCTGGAAAAAATGTGGTCTCTAAGAAAGGGATTTGGTAACCTGATGCTATAATCAACTCAGATAAAATGTCTGCACGTGCACTCTTGAATTTCTGCAATTTTTCATAGTCTAAAGCTGGAATATTCTAGTTAAACTGGTGTGTATCACTCTGTAGGTTGGTAAAACATATTTCTGAGTGAAAAGTAAGTAAAAAATATAAAAAACGAAAAAAAAAATTTGCATCGGCCGGGAATCGAACCCGGGCCGCCCGCGTGGCAGGCGAGCATTCTACCACTGAACCACCGATGCGTGGCGCTGGCGTCGCTCGGAGCCATACATGAGGCTAAAGGCTTGTAGAGACTCCGCCGTGTCTGACTATGACGCTTGGTTGGCTGTATATCTACAGGCGCTGAGTGGCGTATCCCCTCTGTGCCGCATTTCTTCTCTAATATGTATCATTGAGGGTTATCACAACTGAAAAACTTGAAATGTCTGCTATTTAGCAAGCTTTTACTGTAATTTCACATCATTAAAATTGTATTCCATAAGCAACTGTATAATTATTTTTTCATTTTTTATTTTTTTAGCGAGCTTTGATGCCATTTTAATATTTTCGGTTTTTAAAAAAATCATTATTACATCAAGTACTCCATTTCGCTTTACTTTTCTATTAATTAACTAATTTTGTATTGTTTTATGTTGTTTTATTAAATTTTACATTGGCTAGTCATAGTCATAGTTGGACAATTTTTTCATTATTTTCCACCGCTTGTTGAAAGTGAGTCTGCAAAGGATCTTGTTGTCGCGCGGATTTCGAGCGAGGCGAGAGTCGAGCACACCTGCATGCTTTGTATTATAGTTAGATTGTCACTGAAAGTATCGACAGAAGTGTCGAACTGCTACCAGTAACTATCCAACGAATTTTTCAATGACTCTTAAACACGTGGTGAGTAATTTGCAACTCGGCGCGCTCGCTGAACGTGAGATCCCTACGTAAAGCAACCGCAAAACTCTAGTCTTCGATGCGGATATCAAAATAGTTGAGAAGCGTATGGTTACCTTGGTATAATGAATAGTTTATCGACAGATATTCCGCATGGAAAGTTTCAAGAAAATATCGTTATCAAATAATCCACGGCAACTTTCTACGGCGTTCAAAGTCCATATGACCTTGAACTTTACCCTAAATTTTCCATTTTGGAATTCTAAAATTTTAAAAGATATCCAACTATAATTAAAATCTATGTCTCTGAAAAATCTGTAAGTTTTAATGGACATATAAAAAATAATGCTGAAAATAAAAAAAAATTTAGAGAGAGTAGAGAAAATCATATGGGTGAATGAAATAAATATTTAATTGTATATGGAATAATTATTATTATTAAAAACAAAATAAAGATCTCTGCTGATCACCAGAGATGTAATAAGATCGCAGTCTGTATTAATAATTTATAATAATAATAGGAATAATAAAACCATTGATAATCGTGTGATTATCAATGGTTTTTTTAAAGCTTAGTCGGATATTTTACCAACTTCCCTTTCAAAATTTATTCCGTATGTATGTGTCAACTATCATCAGACATGCGAATCAAGATGATGGTCGAGCAGTCTCAACGTCAAGCAACAGATCAATGAAGTTGAGCACTCGTGAGGAGGTTCCGTACTTGGATGGGTGATCGCAGAGTTCCGAAAGTTATCTCGTAAATTCGATATTCAATTTTTTTTTTCATCAAGTCGATTATTTTTTACACGATGCAACACGTAAAAAATAATATTTTTATATAATATTTAGGTTATTGACTAAAATATATATTTATTACATCTCCACACATCTCCTGAGATCTAATTTGATCTTACCAAAATTTTGATCAAAGTTGATCTCAGGCTTTTGATCTTCTTCGATCAAATTTCATTTTTCACGAATAATGTTGGATGTAATGTAAAAAATATCGTTTCTATTTTTAGGAGGTGAAATTAATTAGACAATGAAGCGAAGAATATAAGACGAGAGGTTTTCAGTGAACACGAATGCAGAATATCTATAATTATTCCTAATGTCTCTGTTACTTCCGTGCTAAAGGTATTACCCTACCCCTATAAGGTATATAAGTATATATATATACACGCACCGTCTGCTCCAGCACTTGGAAAGTAGCTTCTCATAACGAGGGACGAACTTTTTCTCGAGTTTGGGCTCCTACCCGCGACCTAATTTCGTTTCAATTGGTCGGAACCATCTCAGTATGCTCAGGCCGTTCGTTAATTTTTCCGCAGTGACTATAATCTAACGTTTTCCAAGCATCTCAAGATTTTTCTTTTGAAATTATCTGTTCTCATTATAAAATTTTAAATTGCCTTAATAAGTATTCTATCCAGATACTTCTAAATGTGCGTGGTGGAGCAAGAATTGTCGGCGCTGCAAGAGCCTGCAGAATCTGTTCAGATCCAATTATATGAATATTAATTCGAGTCTAGGGGAACATACATTTTTACTCTAGTTTTTTAATTGTAATAGATGTAGAGCTGGCGGCGAGTAGCTTGGATTTTAATATGCGTTTTCGAAACTTTTTTAATTTTCAAGCCATTAAACGAAAAATTCAATTTTCATGCCAACTGCGTTAAAACATTTTGTTGTAATGTATGAAAAAAAATTTTTTTCACTAATATTTGTCGAAATAAATTAGTCATTCTTTTTTCTGATTTTACGCTTATTATTTATTACGTATGAATTTGGACAATATACTAAGTTGAATAATAGTTTATGAGCTTTAACAAATAACTACAAAAGAGAGCTAGATAAATAAACATTATCCTTAAAAGCATATAAATTTGTCGATAATTCCTGTGGTGTCGATTGTAACAGCGTTTGAAAATGTCATTAAAATGGTCTAAAAAATTTCAAATTCAAAAAATATTTATCTAATATGCTCTGAAAATTATTTAAAAAATGAAAAATCTCCGTATTGTTGTGAAAATAAAAAAATATCCCCTGTATTCAAAATCCACGGAAATTCAATTTTTCAGTTTATTAATGCAATAATAAATGTTTTTCATTAATAAATAAGTGCTAACGAATAAAAAGAATAATTTATTGAAAATAACAACACTTTTATTGCAAATCTTCAATTAAAATCAAAGGATGTTTCAACTGCAACCTACTGAGTGTCAATTTGAACAGAGAACAAGTCAAAAGTTTTTTATCGATAAAAATCTAACCGATCATTGAATTTTAATTTTTATAAATTTTCATAGGAGGATATAGTGTTGAAAACTATTGTACCAAAACTGATGGCTTAATTATTTATACTTTCAACACAATAATTCCTAATGATTTTAGTGTTTCAACTGCGTCCAGTCTCCCCTACTTAATATATAAAATGGAAAAAAAAATATTCTGACCAATTCTAAAGATTAAAAATTAAACTTCATTAAATTTTGTCTCTATTTTCCACTTTTTCAATATACTTTCTCATAAAATAAGGGTAAAAGTCGATAAAATTCTTTGTTATGTAGGGAATTTGATTGCGAAATTCTCATGGAAATTTCTCATCCATGCTCCGAGAAAATTGCAAAGTATTTTTAATATTCAAATATATATTCACAAAATGTCAAAGACTATTTGATAAAAATAAACGAAAAAAAAAAAATTGATAAGATTTAAAAAATCTCAAAAAAAAATGTAAAAAAAAATTTTTTTAATTATTTTTTTCGCTTACGTTTATTATATTTAGGTTAAGAAGATAATTAGCAAGTTGAGTTTGAATTAAATTCAATGCATAAAATTAACATATATTAAATAATTTGGTGAATATATGCGTGTATTAGTGTGAAAGGCTTTAACATACACGACATAATTTAACCCATAATGCTCGACTAACCCGATTAGCTATTTTAGCGCTGTCCGCTGCCCACATTTATTGAACGATTGAATTTGCAAAGATACAATTTAGCTTATTAAATTCATTAGATAATTTTATAATAAATTTCTCTTATATACAAAAAGCAAAATTTATTTATCCAACTAATCCAATTTTAACCCTTCGAGTACACACTGAGTCATCTGGACTCATACACTGACTTTGATCGAACGTAACACTCAACCATTTGAGAAAATAATAAGACTATTGATTGGCGGAGATAATTTAAACTATTGACTGTAAATTTCGACAGTTGTTGTAGCGTGATGAGTTATCAGATTTGTTTGACAAAAGATTGAAGTCACAGTTGATTTTTAACGCTGTAGAAATCGCGTTTATTAGCACGTAAAATAAATACTCTCGATTGAGATAAATTAGATGACTAATTTTTTTATTTATTAAATGTATTTCGAGAGAATTCACGTAAATTTTCAGCGAGAAATGTTAGAAATCTAAAAAATTGCAATTTTTTTGATAAAATTCGATTGTTTATATAAATATTTTCTTCGTGAATTTTTTTTTTGTTGTGTTAAAGATTTTAATAACCTCTTCAATACTGATAAACTATTTAAACACAATTTAAAGAATATCTTTGAATTTTTTCAAACCAATTGCTTGAGTAGTTGTAGAGTTCTACGCAATTCGTTACAGTGAAGGGTCAAATTGACCCAGAGTTTAGGAGATGTCGAAAAAAAGGTGTGTACTCGAAGGGTTAGCATCTAATTACAATTTTAACATTTTATTAACAATTAAAATCTATAAAAAATTTTTTTTCAACCAAGAATCGTTTTCGGAACGAGAAAAAAAATTAAATATGAGAAAAATCATGTTAAAAAATCTACCAAAAACGTGATTTTTATCTCTTTAATATGGTGTAAAAATTCAATTTTATCATAAAATGTTTTAAAAAAAATATTGAAACTCATTAATTCATCAACTTTATGTGAAATAACGAATTTTACGACGAAAATCTGCATGATTCCTCTGTAAAAAATAGGAAAAAAAAAAAAAATTATAAAACGAAATGCAAGTCTGTGAGTAATTAATTTACGTCAAAGACGCATGTATGCTCCGGCAGATTGCGCTGGATATCGCGGTCCAACACTGCTCGCAAGAGTAACCGCTGGCAGCCGTTACACCGCTCGCGAGGATCCAATTCCTCTTTCTCCATAATACATGAATCTCGACTGTGGTGCTGCAAGGTGCAGACGTGTGTGTTGAATGAAGACGCGTGGACGTATGGTGCGTGCACGCATGCGGGCCGGTTTGCGCGATCTAATTTGCACGGCACACACGGCCTGGCTTCTGCCTAATCGCTTATGAATGCATCTCAACGACGGGCAAACACGTTGCGCACAAACGACGAGATATATATGCAAACATGTGGCAGAGCATTTACTCTCACTCGTATCTCAAATTATATACACCTATAAATATATATAGAGAGGCCATGCATGCAGATCTGCGTATGCATTTTGCACATACAAATGGTAACGCAGAACTTGTGGAATTCGTGCGAGTAAAATTTGCTACTTCGTGCGGAAAACTCATCGGATTCCCGGACTGGCCGGCCGTAATGTTGCGCTTCCGTTATACCTCTCCTGTGTCCACCTCACAATTTTTCAGGTCTCTCCTCACACATCTATGTGTCTGTTATATATATCGGACTCGGTAAAAAATTTACGTTGGCACATCAGGACGACCCAGAGCATCAGCTTGCCGAGTAGATTGATCAGCTGTGTGAAATTGTCTCGCGCGCGTATATACATAAATGCAAAATCGCCGGCACAGCTCTCTGGCGCACATGTATGCGTTCACTCAACTGATTCAATACGGACTCGTTCTACTAACTCGTAAGCTCTACTGTACGCCCGTGTTGCGCTCCCTGGTGGCCCTGAATTAATGGCCGGGATATATTCGATTTGTTGCGCGTTACCTACACAGATTTCCGTCTAATTAAACTGTTCGTGATGCCTCAATTCGCTTATATTTCAATTGACAGCTGCTTTCTAACACCCGTTACTTTATAATATGTTGGAGAAAAATTTTTATTTATAATATTATTTTTAGTTGACTTATTCCTGAGTGGTTGGAAAAAAATTTATGTCTTAATTTTCCGGCTTATAACTGATTATTTTGTTACTTATTAAAATATTTGCAGTTGTTGTAGAAAAAAAAAATTTTTCCGTGTAAATATATTTTTGTCGATAAAAAACTTTTGACTTGTTCTCTGTTCAAATTGACACTCAGCAGGTTGTAGTTGAAACACCCTTTGATTTTAATTGAAGATTTGCAGTAAAAGTGTTGCTATTTTCAATAAATTATTCTTTTTATTCGTAAGCACTTATTTATTAATGAAAAACATTTTTTATTTTTTTTTTTATTTTTTTATATCTCGAATACGACACAATATATGAAAAAAGTTTATTCCAACTTTTTTGTAAGAATTTTAATTCTCTTAAATTGAGGTTATATAATAATTTTCGTTTTTTTTATATAGTTTTTACGTTATCGCGGTGAGAAATTGAAAAAAATCATGAAAATCGCCATATTTTCTAAATCACTTTTTATTTTCTAAAATTAAATTGGTCGTGAAATTTTTTATTCATATCGAAATTTATGATAAATTTTAGTTCTGACTAAAAATCCGGCGTGCATTGTGGCAGGGTGAATGGAGAAAAGGTGGTACATTTTAGGGGATGATGCTTAGAAGCGAAAAAAGCGGAAAGAATGTTGGCGTGCAAGAAGAAAAATTGAACAAACGTTTTCTATACGCGGTCGTTCAGTGGAAACCATTCGTTAATGTCTGACCGGGACAATAGACTGCGGCATTGGGATGAGAGGCTGAAGGATAAATAAATATTTATCCTATTTTACCCACACGCTACAAAAATTCTGTCGGTACACATCAGGCCGCGCGTCGTATCTTCTGCGCGCGCATCAGTAGAAAAGCACCGTACGTGACAGACTTAAATTTTACGGGATGATCGCCGCGAGAAACGACAAAAAAAAACGACCAGTTGGATATTTGCGTAGAAATTGGAAAGTATTCGCCAAATCACTTTTGGAAAATGAGTAGAGAAGTGTGTTTTGTTGACTGTTCGATCGCGGTAAAGTCGTAAAGATATTGATAGAAAGAAGTAGACCGATGACTTATCAGGTTTCGCAATACTCATTTTGACGTCGAAATAAGACCGACTTGCGACCGTACTTACTCGAATTCTTTTTCAAATCGGAAATCACGGATAAAGTACGCTGCATTCTTTCTGGAAAAAGCCATTTCCCGTGAATGTCCAGAAAGTTTCATTTATGACGTTTTTTTTTCCTTTTTTTATTGCAATTTGTAGGAAAAATAGTATGATAAGTGTAAAATAGATTTTTGGTCATTTTATAGAATTACAAAATGTATAAAAAATTATTACGAGGAATTTTTTTATTTAGAAAATATTTGATCAAAAAAAATTTTCATACAAAAGTGGTGGAGTTTTTTTTTTATATATTCCGAAATTTTCATAATAAATGTCATAATAAATCGTTATACATCGTTGAAAAAGTAGGATGGGTAAATTTTGATAAACAATTGACAAGCAGAGCCTGATAATTGTGATTTATTTGTTCTAGCGATAAATATTATCCAGATTGACATGAGTTTGATGGGAAAATTCAGTAGATTCGTTGAGGCAGAAGTGACGACAGGAAATAGTGAGCCGGCGTAACAGGATAGCCCACAGGATTCACCGAGTGCCATTACAACGATCGCAATTACCTGGTGTTTCGAATTTGGCACAGCTGTCGCTCGCTATGAGTTTCGAATTGATTTCATTTCTGCACCCATTAACTATAATTAACATCCATTCAATTGTGTATGCTGCAGTGTGGCCAGATAATAGATGACGCAACAAATATTACGGCAGAAGTTGAAGCAAGACGATGACAGAAATATAATTATATATCGGTTAAATAAAAAAAAAAACATCAAACTACAACAAAATACATCATTCTTCACTTTGACAAAGATTTTTCGATGTCAATTTCTGAGTTATCGACTCTGTTTTCTTTAAATTTTCAATTTTTTAAGTATCTCAAAATCCATAATAAATACATTTTTTGTAAAGAATTAAATTTTTGATAATAAAAACACCGGAAAAATTTCAAATCTACATTTCGTCTACGGTAAAAGACGAGAAATTTGAAAAGAACTTCAAAGAAACCGTCCGATGCATTCAACTTAAAAAAAAAATTTTTTTTCTCGCAAAAATAAAATCCTCCTACTTATTTATACAAGCGGAGCGGGGAATTTGTGGCAAATGGATGATTGAATTGCACAAATTGGAGAACATGAGGTTGCATTGAATAATAAAATAACCTTTGATCGTGGGCGGTAACAGAAGCGATTTGAAAGGGTGGTGTTAATAGGTCGTGGAATTTGGAAGCACTATTAGATGGTTGAGAACGACGAAGCAGGGTGCATTTGGGTAAGGGGGGTGGCTTTAGTCTGCAAACGTCAGCGACTATATTGCCACATTGCGCGCCTCAATATAGACAGCGTTCTGGCATTACCAGTCGCTTCGAGTTATCTGCGTTTCCCATGTTACCCTCCATCGATGGTTTGGCCTCCCCTCCGCCGCCCACGTGCACCAGCTGCACTGCAGAATTCCGATAGCACGTACGCGAAATCGTCGTTTACGTTTGCCTGAAGGGCTTTACTTACTCACCCTCCATTTTATTCTTTGTCTTGGGATTCTCTGCATTCGATTGATGCGGCCTGCGCCTCGCCCTCTTGCCAACGAGTTTGATGTATGAAGCAGCTTCAGCCCGAGCGATCGAGGAGAAACTTGCAGTCGCTCATTTAAGACAAAGAGCAATGAGATTGGCGGCGAGTGGATTTGATTGACAGCAGACATGATGATTGTGGAGGGAATTCACGTTCCAGCGAGTTCTACAGCTCTTGACGTTTAGGTGTGTTTTGCGCAGTAAATTGTATAGGTATTTTTTTCCGACGAGGTCCAAAAAAATCCTTTGATCAGAGTGAACGGATGTGAAGTTAAAAAACAAAGTGTGTGTGTGTGTGCAATCAGTACACAAGGTTGAAGTGAAATTTCTAACGCCAGGAATTTTTTTTAATGTTTATGAAACTACCAACTAGCATATCATAGACTTTGGATAATGTCCAATTTGATGTTTCAAACGTTAATTAGCGGAGAATTAATTCGGTACTTTGTTTTTGTCCGGTTTTGATAATCAAAAATTCGATTTTAAATTATTTCGCGGCTACTTTTTTGCAATTACGTATACGAAATAAGTTATTTAACTCTTTGTAGATTGAAAAAAACTACCTAAATATTTAAACCTAGACGGGGAATTTGAATCACTGACTGTTTCACTGAAATAATGGAAAATTTTTGTTTTTTTTTTTAGTACAACATTTTTCTTTTCAAAATCGTTTTTTTTTTTGTTTTCTATTTGAACGCTGGAAATGGTTTTTATAAATACAAATAATGAAATGATTTTACTTATGAAATACCTAGACAGGGTATTTTAATCGAAATTTTGCAAAAAATTCAAAATTTTGACTGTAGACTCGCAAAATGAATAATCAATTTTTTCGCTGCAAATAATTCGGGTAGGTCCCTTTGAAAAAGACCTAAAAAATTATGGTGAAAGCGATGCACCGTAATTTTGGGGGGGGGGGGGGGGTG
>MVJL01009466.1:0-18985 GCA_002156465.1 Macrocentrus cingulum | reverse complement strand
TCTTGGACAGATAAAAAAAACTCTTAGAACAGCAGTGAAACCACTATCACAGGTGTGTCGACGTGAAAAAGAGCGAGCTAATCTATCTAAAAAAATAATGTATGAACCGAAAAAAACTAAAATTGATAAATATGAAATCAGGAAAGGGATTTTAGTTATTTCAAAAATAACTGTTAATTATTCCACTGTCATCACAAATAAGCGCCCTGACAATTGTGTATTATTAAAAAACAACTATGTGATGCAGATTGAAAAAATATATGGCACTGATCCTCGCACGTCTGAGATATTTATTCAAGGTAAAGTATGGACGCAGTTACAAAATGTGTATTCATTCCCTGAAAACTCTGAATTTGTTCGATTTTGGAGAGTGGTGAACTCGAGTGCAGATTTTTTTACGTGCCCAATTACTGAAATTACAAAATAACTAGTAAAATTATCGCTAGTACTACGTCCGGAAAAATTTTCTCGTACATTTGTAATAGCCTTGCTACATACGTGATTATACACGGACAAAAAGTTATATTTAGTACCGAACAAAAATTGGAATTTTGCTGTATATATTTTATTGCCATTCGAAAACTATTGTTCTCTATCTTCATGTCTATATATATATGCATCAAACAAAAATTATCAAATAAAAATATTGATAATAATATAATAATAATATTGATATTGATTGATTTATTTGATTTTTTTATCAAATAAAAATTATGTATAAAACAGTTTGGATCCTTTATACTGGCCCCGTACTGGCTGTCGTTTGGCATGAAACTCAAAAAATTAAAATTATCAAATAAAAATATTGATAATAATATAATAATAATATTGATATTGATTGATTTATTAGATTTTTTTTATCAAATAAAAATTATGTATAAAACAGTTTGGATCCTTTATACTGGCCCCGTACTGGCTGTCGTTTGGCATGAAACTCAAAAAATGTATTGGGTTGCCAAAGTTGGGCCTACATTGGGCTCATAAGGGCATAGCAAGGATGAAATTCGACAAAAAGCAAACTGTATTTTTGCAAAATTTATGTAGCATATGGTAAATCACGTCCTAGAAAACTACTAAAAAATAATTCTTACCCAATTTGACAAAGTATGTGGATACAAGCAATTTATAGCTATCAAGGCCCTGTATGGGCCCTATCTAGGCCGACCTGTATACTGGATTCCATAGCTCTGCCCGTATAGGCCCAGTATTTTCTATTGGACGCCCAGACAAATTTCCACACGGGAAATGATATTCAGCCACTCTCGAATCGTGGCTTCAATTTCCGTTAAAATTGATGTTTGTAAGGGGATATACAAAAATTTAATGATTCTATACCGTAATAATTAATATAGATGCAAAATAATGATATTTCTAAACGCACGAAATGGCGCAAGGGATAACGTCCCACGCCTGTAACTATAGATCCCTGGGATCAAATCCACCAACATGAGGTTTTCTTTTCAATCATAACAATGACTGCAAAAAAATGGAACTGCACTGAAATGTGAACACTGAAGAAAAAAGATAAAAATAAGAACAAAGACAAGAAAAAATACCAGAAAACAAAAGATTTAATTTTTGAATTTTGAACATCGAGTATTCAATTTCGGATGCATATTGAATTTTCAATACCATATTGAATTTTCAATATCGAGTATTGAATTTTCAAGACTTTTTCTTGAATTTTCAAGCAAAAAAGTACTTGTTAATTGCTTCAAGTACTTTTACTTGAAATTTCAATAAATTTTTTACAGTGTAAAGGTTTATCCTTTTTAGCAAAATTTCACTCCATTTTTACACTTGTGATTGTTAAAAAATCATTATT
Source organism: Macrocentrus cingulum (assembly GCA_002156465.1). NCBI lineage: Eukaryota > Metazoa > Arthropoda > Insecta > Hymenoptera > Braconidae > Macrocentrus > Macrocentrus cingulum. The sequence continues at coordinate 17,160 of MVJL01009466.1, read as the reverse complement.
ATCTCAAGTACCGAAGTTTGCCCTTCCTTCCCCTATTATACTTTTTTATTTATACTACTTATAACAATTTTCAAAAACCATATAGATAAATATTGTTTAGCTTGTTTTTAATAGCATGATTATTATTTATTCTGCGGTTTTCTACAAAAACAATTTTATTTAATTTCTTGATAATAATAACATAAAGAAAATTGAATGTGCACCACCATGAGTTTATCTCTATGTGCTCCTAGTATGCTTTTTTCTAATGCACCTAATAGCCTAATGAAATAAAATATTTTTCTTTGCAGTTGATACACGCCAGACTGAACTTCAACTTGCATAAATGACTGACCATACATATTGTCAGCTGTCGAATTGGACCGATAAACAGTTGAAGAATGTATTACATACTGTGCAGAAACTGACAAACCAAGTCAAAGCATTAAAACAACAACGAAAACGCGCAGTACAAAGACGAAATATCCTCAAGGACATCGTGAGGAATTGAGGAATCTGGAAAAAGGCAAGAAAATACTATCAGATAGATGGCTTATATTCGTTGAAAGGTTTTACGGATATTTTAGCCTAAACAGCTATTCGAACGCTTACACGAAAACATTGCAACGGATAAAGGTACACGTGACAGATATCCGGCGCATCTCAGAGCCTTCGCAATAACACTACATTTCTATTCGCCAAGAGCCTACGATTACGTCCGGAAAACTTTTCAATTGTCCTTGCGGGATCAGAGTACTCTGCGTTTGTGGTATAGTAGTGTCGATGTTGAGCCCGGGGTTTCAGAAGAGTGTTTTAACAGCTTAAAAGTGAAAAGCGAGGAATGTAAGACCGCCGGAAAACCATTTTTATGTGCATTAATCATGGACGAAATGGGTATTAAAAAGAGTTTTCAACTGAATCCGGGATGGGAAAGTCCGGGGTTATGTCGATCCTAGCGCGTGTGGAGAGGATTCTAAGGAAAACTACGGCAATGATTCTTCCATTATCGACGGAAACAATAAAGATGATAAGAAAATCGCGAAAAATGCATAATTTCTGTTAGTAGTTCCTCTTGATGCTAATTGGACCCTGCCCGTGGCTTATTTCCTTACAAACTCATTTACAGCAGAAACAAAAAAAATGTTATAACGGAAACTCTCGTATGACTTGATAACGTAGGTGTAACAGTAGTTTCTCTGACATTAGATGGCCCCCAAGATCATTTTTCTGCAGTTCATCAGTTAGGCGCAACGATGAACTTGAGTAAAAATGTATCCCCCATGCCTTCCGCATCCCACTGACCAACAGCATATTGCTCAAGCTGTTATTGATCCTTGCCATGACTTGAAAAATATTCGAAATGCTCTCGACGCTCTACAGGCCATTCTTGATAGTGTTGGATTCCGGGGAGGAATTGAATAAACGTAAAAAAATAACTTGTTGAACAGTCCAAGCCCAAGAGAGCGAGCGTCTTCAGGGAAAAAGGTTTTATTGAAATCGGCAGTTTACAAGACGTTTCTTATTGGCTAAAGGGTTTATAACAATGATTGTGATTGGTTTTGATACAGACACGGGGTTTGTTTGGGATTAGGTGGGGCGTTTACATAAAAAGTGATAAGGGTGGAAGTTAGAAATTTTAGGCTCTTGTACATTTTTTTCTATCGTTACGGTTGAATGAGGGACATCACCAGACTGTCGCCAAGACGCGACTAGTAAAAAAAAAGTCTTGTCTAATACGTCGAGGTATCCACCAGCTCCCCCCTTAAGATAAAGATATCATCTTTAATTTCTTATCAAACCTCAAGATTACTTTACAATGGAGTTGTGCTACGCCGAACTCGAACAGACCGTTGTTTCTCCAATGCAGGATAAATAGAGGGTTCTCCATCTGCTTCTTCACTGATTTCTGGTAGTTCAGTGTCTGTCGATTTCTGGCGACCTCCCAACTGGATTTCGTTACATCGACTCCTCATATCGGAATCTGATGTACAGTTGACGAAGTTTTTGATGATTGGTGGTAATATTTCACCATCTGATGGTCGTTGGGTGAAACAACACGGTCTCTGGATCCAATAGAAGCAATTGCAGCATCGGCAACAATTTCCAATGATTATCAGAACCAGGCTAGTGACGACATACAACAAGCATGTATCCCCAAGACGCATGGAAATTCGTAGTTGGTTTATTCATTTCCCGATTCATTTCTTCGTCGAGATCTTTAAGCCGTTGGTTAGCTAGATTAAACTCTCGAGTATCTATTTTGGAAACTTTGATCGGTTGTAGATTTAATTTATGAAGGCGATCAAGGTTTGGTTGAACTGGCCAACAGGTTTCGTCGATGATTGATGGCGTTGGTATGTAGATGCTCACGTTGCCATCGGGTTGATCCTTTGGTTCCAGTGTATAATAATTTGTATGTCCCGTACAATCGTTTGATAACTGAAGGATTCCGACTCCTTGGAGTGCGATGTCGGTGGTTGGTTGATATTTGCAACTTATTGCGATGGACGTATGTTCTTGAAGGATGAACATCCAACTGTCGGCATTGAGATTTTCCCAAATCTCGACTTCGGCCTTGATGGTCCGGATTACACATCCTGATGGCACCTTCTTTGTCCGGGTAGTCAGCATTTGCATCTCGCAGTTTTGTAGACTCGTAGATAGCAGCGTTTGTATGTTTGAGCAAAAGTAGCTCTCTTTTTGAATCTCAATGCAGTTCTCAAGATTTTGTAAAGGGGAATAACGTGTTCGGGAATTGGAGACTAATAGGAATGGACTTCCAGGTTGTATATAAGAATGTAGTGATGTCTCTTTATGATGAATTGGTAATGGGAATATTTTGTATATTTCATATTCTTCACGATTTCTCAGGGGTACCTCAATGGCGAAAACTACACAAGTCCGCGTAAATATTACATGCGTACGTACTAATTGAAAATAGAAAACTACATTCTCAGCTCTGGCTTCATAAATAAGTTCATGTTGTCCCGCGTATTTAGATAATTCCCGAAGAAATATCTCAGGGGTGATTATCTGCGGCGATAATATATTATGGAATCCCAGATTAATGGCTTCGATTAATTCGCTCATTTCTCTTACTAAATTGGATGCCATAACCTGTAACGTGGCAAGAACTTCCGCTATTGATTCCATCAATGTCACATCGTCTATGTGAGTTCCGACGGAAGAAGAGAATTCTTCTATTACTTTAAAGTTTTCGTTTAATTTCTGTTCTTGTTTACTCAATATTGCCAAACTATTGTTGAAGTTCTTAATAGTATCACTAACAATTTGAATTTGTGACTTCAATAACGTTTTTGTGCTTTTCTCTTCGATTACAAGTTTTTCTATACTCTCAGCGTAATATTTAGCTATGTACAGTTGACGAAGTTTTTGATGATTGGTGGTAATATTTCACCATCTGATGGTCGTTGGGTGAAACAACACGGTCTCTGGATCCAATAGAAGCAATTGCAGCATCGGCAACAATTTCCAATGATTATCAGAACCAGGCTAGTGACGACATACAACAAGCATGTATCCCCAAGACGCATGGAAATTCGTAGTTGGTTTATTCATTTCCCGATTCATTTCTTCGTCGAGATCTTTAAGCCGTTGGTTAGCTAGATTAAACTCTCGAGTATCTATTTTGGAAACTTTGATCGGTTGTAGATTTAATTTATGAAGGCGATCAAGGTTTGGTTGAACTGGCCAACAGGTTTCGTCGATGATTGATGGCGTTGGTATGTAGATGCTCACGTTGCCATCGGGTTGATCCTTTGGTTCCAGTGTATAATAATTTGTATGTCCCGTACAATCGTTTGATAACTGAAGGATTCCGACTCCTTGGAGTGCGATGTCGGTGGTTGGTTGATATTTGCAACTTATTGCGATGGACGTATGTTCTTGAAGGATGAACATCCAACTGTCGGCATTGAGATTTTCCCAAATCTCGACTTCGGCCTTGATGGTCCGGATTACACATCCTGATGGCACCTTCTTTGTCCGGGTAGTCAGCATTTGCATCTCGCAGTTTTGTAGACTCGTAGATAGCAGCGTTTGTATGTTTGAGCAAAAGTAGCTCTCTTTTTGAATCTCAATGCAGTTCTCAAGATTTTGTAAAGGGGAATAACGTGTTCGGGAATTGGAGACTAATAGGAATGGACTTCCAGGTTGTATATAAGAATGTAGTGATGTCTCTTTATGATGAATTGGTAATGGGAATATTTTGTATATTTCATATTCTTCACGATTTCTCAGGGGTACCTCAATGGCGAAAACTACACAAGTCCGCGTAAATATTACATGCGTACGTACTAATTGAAAATAGAAAACTACATTCTCAGCTCTGGCTTCATAAATAAGTTCATGTTGTCCCGCGTATTTAGATAATTCCCGAAGAAATATCTCAGGGGTGATTATCTGCGGCGATAATATATTATGGAATCCCAGATTAATGGCTTCGATTAATTCGCTCATTTCTCTTACTAAATTGGATGCCATAACCTGTAACGTGGCAAGAACTTCCGCTATTGATTCCATCAATGTCACATCGTCTATGTGAGTTCCGACGGAAGAAGAGAATTCTTCTATTACTTTAAAGTTTTCGTTTAATTTCTGTTCTTGTTTACTCAATATTGCCAAACTATTGTTGAAGTTCTTAATAGTATCACTAACAATTTGAATTTGTGACTTCAATAACGTTTTTGTGCTTTTCTCTTCGATTACAAGTTTTTCTATACTCTCAGCGTAATATTTAGCGTCGTCAGCGTCGGGGACGCCAAATAACCAATTTAATGCATATGATACGCCGTTTAATAACCCGCTTTTGTCTTTAACGTGACTATGTGACATGAAGTTTTTTACGGTTGATGCTTCACTTTCAATTTCGAATTTTATCGACTCTATATGAGCAAGATGTGGGTGCAACGATGAGCTTGATTTTGTTGTTCTTCTGATTTTGTTTTGATTAGAGAACAAAATCTCGAAGCGTCTTCGAATCGCGTATTCAGTAAATGTTTCTTTTTCATAAGGCTTGTCGTTTTTTCGTGACTTAGGAGAGTGAATTTCGCGTTGCAAATTGATGCTCGTCTTAATTTTTTAAAGAGTAAACCGCTTGTCTGATCGATCTGAATAACTTTATGTAAACAATTGGAATACTTAATGTAGTATGGGATTGAGGGAGGGATTTCGGAAATGAATATGGTCGTAGTTTGAAATTTAGAGTATTATTGTGTTACGTCTTTACAGTGTGGCGGCCTGAACGACTCTGCCTTTTTCTCTATTTCTCCACCCAGTCTTAACCCTAGCACCCACATCTGCACGCCAGATTTTCTCGCTTTCACTTCTGCACACCACATTCTTCAAGCATTTCTTAGCCTACCGTTATAATTCCTACGTTCTATATCTATACTTTTTTCGATACTACACTCGGCCATCCTGCAGCAACATCTGCCCTCAGGTGTTCCAGTCTCACTCTTCGTCTGTAGATGAATTTCCCCATGACTTCATGTGATCCGCTGACGTCGAAGTTTGATGAGGCCCTTCATGGTGTCCTAGCTTCTCTACCAGGCATCGGTCATTTCGAAGCACTCTCGCTACACGATACGGGCCAAGAAACTTCGAGTAAGTTTTTGTCCTGGACCTTGCTGTGTACGTTTAATAGCTACCAAATCTTCCACTACATACTTTGTTGCTTCCTTGCACATTTTATTGTAATTCTTGCGATTTTCGGCTTGGACTTTTGTTAATTGTTCCTTCGCTTCCTTCCGAATCTCATCTTGCTGCTCTTGAAACATCTGGACCCACTCTTCTTCTATCATCTCTCGGATCTTAGGGTCTTCCCTTAAACGCATTTGAGTTCCAAACAATTAAAGTTAAACGGCGGCTGATTTGTGCTCCGGCTCGGTGTCGCGTTTCAAAACTTTTGGACCCTTTCAAGGTGTTAATACCGGTCTTCTATAGCCTCGGAGCCGCCAGCTTGGTAAGCAAAAGGATCACCGTACGATTGACCCTTTCTACCTGACCATTACTCCTAGGGACTCCGGTCGTAATTAGTACCTGCTCGATGTTCTCCTCTACACAATACTCTCGGGGAGCGTTTGACGTAAACGCTGTTCCACGGTCTGAAATTATTCGCCGAGGGTTTCCAAATATTCCTGCCTTTTTTTAAGTCGCTGAATCACTTCCGCTGAGTCTGTTGACCGAGTCGCATACAACCACACGAACTTAGAAAAACCGTCTACGACAACAAAGATATGGCGGTACTACTTCTTAGTGGACGGTATCGGCCCAAAGTGATCTATGTGGTACGTATCCAACGGGATGTCACCCTTAGGGATAGAATTCAACCATCCTTCTTACTTCCCTGCTTTTCTTTCGGCTAGAATACAGTCAACACAGTTGCGTACCACACGCTCAACTTTGTCTCGCATACCTTTGAACCAGTAGTCGCTGCGTACTAATGCCTCGGTCTTATTTATCCCAAAGTGACCCCGCTCGTGCGCTCGTTTGACTACCTGAGTTTGCATACCATGCGGCACAACCACCAGATACTCACCATTCTCCACTCTATACAACAAGTCATTTCGCAGCTCATACTCACTCAATCCATTGTTCGTCACATCCTTTATTATTTCCTGCATCTTTCTGTCTTCTAGCTGCGCTCTTTTAAGTCTACTTATCATTCCTTCGACACTTTCTATTAGGCAAACACATGGCAAGGGGTTGCGACTTAACGCGTCCACGTGCGACATGTTTTTACCTGGTCGGTGGTCTATTACACACTGGTAGTCTGCGAGAAGCAGCGCCCACCTAGCCACCATTACACACACAACAAATCTTTCCTGTTCATTGTCATTGTAAAAGCCTGACAATCCGTTACAATAGTAAAAAGAATATTTATCAAATATACTCGAAACTTTTCCAACGCTTTTACAATACAAAGGACCTCCAACTCGTAACTACTTTTCTTTTCTTCCGCGGGTGTCGTCTTCATACTGGCGTAATAGATCGGATGAAACTTATTATCATTAGGGTCTTTCTGCATCAAAATCATGCCAAATCCCAGTTGCGATGTGTCGGTGTGCAACTCTGTCTCCGCGCTCGGACAATAAATTCTTAACACTGGTTTACTCATTAACGCAGCTTTTAATTTATTAACCGCCTCGATCTCTCGCTCTTCAAATTCGAATTTCACTCCGGTTCTAAGCAAATTAGGTAAGAGGTGCTATGAGTGAATGTTGCGGGATGAATTTCCGGAAATATGCCGTTAACCCCAAAAAACTCTGGACGTCCTTCACGCATTCCGACTGCTTAAATTTTGCGACTCTCCTCGGCATCTGAAACATAAGGTTTCAGCATATTATTGTAATATTCAGTAACCCTACGTCCAGTCTATATAGCGACTGTATGATTTTGATAAACCTTAACGATAAAACGTCCCCGGAAGCTAGGTATTAATTTCTTCGATAAGCCTTGTATGGTTTGTTTCTGACAGATAGGTCATTTTCGCGAAATCTCATTTGTTTAAGGATGATACGGAGATGACGTGAGGTAATTTGTCTTGAATAGTTTACTAATCTCCTTCATTAACTCCGATTGAAAATCAGTGCCTTGGTCACTAAGGAATGATTTAGGTATCCCGAATAGTGTAAATAATTTAGTCAATTGTTTGGCTACTGTTTTCGCTTCATGATTCGGCATTGGGAAGCCGAAAGAGAATTTGGTTAAGTCATCTTGAGCTGTTATAAACCTGTTCCCATTTTCCGTGATAGGGAGAGGCCCCGCTATGTCAATCGCCAATCTTTTGAACGGTTCCGACGACGTGGTAGTGATCTCCATCGGTTGTTTAACGGGCTTAAAATTCGTTTTATTTATTTGACATCAATGTTACCGTTTAACGAAATCACGGATATCTTGTTTCATACTATCCCAATTGTAATTCTCCGTGTTTTTTGCATACGTTTTATTGAATCCGTAATGCCCGGAGAGTTTACTGATGTGATTTTCGGCTAGTACCGTATCTATCTCGTCTCGGTTTTCGAGTTTCTTTTTCGCGTTCGCGAGGATTTTGACACCGTTTCGAGAGAACGTGTATTTAATTATTTTTAGAATATTTGACGTATTTTTTCGGTTATCTCCGACTGGTAACATATCCTGATCTCTAATCATGTTTTTGAGTTTTGTTAATGTTTCAAAGATATCCTTGCATTCGAATCTATTATGGTGATAAGTTTTGGCAAACAAGAGGTAAATTGTTTGCACGTTATTATTGCCGCGCACAACGCCATTCAAGCTCGGTTTGAGTTTAGATACGTCGAAATACGCTTGGACATGATTTGAAGGTAGTCGAGTAATTTGCTTCGGCTTTACTTAAAGTTCGAGAATAATAAGCTACCGGAAGGTCCTTGCCGTTGTGATCTTGCGACAATACACTTCCAATTCCAGAATTTGAAGCGTCACAAGTAAGTACGAACCATTCTACAGTTTTAACAATCTTTCGTGATTTTTATAATTGAATCAGGGATTAATAGATTTGGATCACTTAAACTCTGCCTGTTGGTAAGGCCTTCCGATAGGCGTAAATGATTATTTATTTTTGTTTTAATTACAGATTCTGTCCTCGGGTAACAAGTTACCCGATCGTGTTCTTGCGGAGTATTATTTAATAGTAGGGTGCAATGGTCTAACCGACTGAGCACTCTTTAAGCCATTTTGCTAAAAAAAAAAATTATTTAATAGTGGGATCGAGAAAGATATTCCCTTGATGGAAATGGTCGAGTTTTCATAATTGATATTACAATTGTATACCTTGAAGAAATCTTGGCCTAATATCCCATCAAATGGTATATTGTTAGGCGTATTTACAACGTGCGCCTTTCATGTGACTGTTTGATTGTTGATAAATAATTCAACTTTCGTTTCACCACACGTGATTAAAGGGTTGTTGGCAGATATGCCCTTGAGAATGAGAGACTTAGCATTCGTGAAATCGTACTCTTGAAGGCTTGAGGCCTTGATAAGGGAAGTTGATGCTCTCTGCTGACGCTGGAAATTTTGATTTTTATATTTTAATTTCAATGCACGCTCTTCTGCCACGGCTGCAGACAATGCTGCGTTGACATTGTCGAGTTGTCTGTATCTCATCATCTGACATAACTGAGGATGCGCGTGATAAATAAACCGATTTAAAGTAATTTTTTGAATTAACGCGTGACGACCCTTAATTTCTTCGTCTTTCACATCGCCACCTTGGACAACTGCGTGGACTCTAGAAGTATAATCCCTATCCCTTAATTGTTGATAAAATTGCGTTACGTCTTCTTGCGAGTACTGTTGGATGCTATTAAGCTCTTTTAATAATTGGTCAAACGATCTTTTGTCGTGGTATAGACTAAGCAATAGATCAGAAATTTCTGCCTACGTTGTTAAGTTACAGTGAACGTCAATTTGTTCACGCGCTTTTCCCGTGATTCGACTTTTCACAAATAAAAGGAGCACATTTCTCTGGGCTTCTTGAGCTATCTCGAACACTGCGTCGACTTGTTTTATAAAACTACGAACTTTGTACCTGTCGCCATCGAACGTATTACAGTGGTCGTAGGTGTAGTTGTGTCGGTCGGTGTTGGGTCAGGCATTGTGGAAACTTATTATTATATATATTATTTTTTTCAAGAGAACTGTATCTAACTCACTGCATCTGACTCACTGCGTACAATGGGTCGAGTTGTAAGATTTACGATGACTGCTCCGACAATGCTCGCTGTCTTGCTGTCTCGCTGACGCGCTGACTCCCTGGATGTTGGGTCTTCTAATGCTAGTTGACGGCGATGATAATTATCGATTGTTTTTTTTTTTCTATTATCACGCACTTGGTATTGTTACTTGATTTTTTTTTTTCGCACACTTGGATTCCATTTACTTACATGTCGCAAGGTCTGGTGGTACGACCGGCCCCCACTCTTGATCGCACATGATGGGTGATATCGCGGCATACAAGTCACTCAACCAGCCAGTATCAATCTAATGCTCTTTATTGAACCAAATAGAAAGTCGAGAGCAGACAAGTTCCCTCAGGGTCCGCACGCGCCTTTTGCTATTTTCTGACTGACCCATCCTCCTTTAGCTCTCCGCGGTTACCCTTCCGAGGGACCATGTACAGTCTGACCATATGGTCTGACTGCGCTCTCTCTTACTTTCAGTTGCCTATTAATAATGCATAAGTCTAAACCCTGTCTATTGTGTGTCGTCTATTGCCGATGGCTACGTATGGCCTTTGCCGCCGCTTACAGGTCCTTTTCTGCGGGACTTGGGCCTGTCTACCTACGATCTGCGACATATAAATGTTTTTTTTTTTGTTATATTTGAACTTGTTGACGTTGATTTAGACTTTTAGTCGAATTAGCACTTAGTTTTAGCTTGATTTAGTGCGTGGATTTAGAATTGATTTAGTACGTGAATTTTGATTGATTTAGCACGCTGATTTAGAATCGATTCATCACGTTGATTTTGATAGATTTAGATTGATTTACGCACCTTGAGCTTGTCGTAAGTAAGTTTTGTTCTTGATGTTTCGTTCACTTGTGTTTTTCTTCCACACAATCGGTATAATGAATAGAAATTCACCACTTGTCGCAGGGTGGATTTGCTAGTTCCACTGTTTCGCCGCGAGTATAAGTGCCGATCGAATCCTACCGACTGCCCCAAATTTTGTTGGATTCCGGGGAGGAATTAAATAAACGTGAGCAAATAACTTGTTGAACGGTCCAAGTCCAAGATGAAAGGCTCTTGTACATTTTTTCTATCGTTACGGTTAAATGAGGGACATCGCCAGACTGTCGCCAAGACGCGACTTATAAAGAACAGGGTCTTATTGTCTAATACGTCGAGGTATCCAACAATAGTGACAACCAAAAGATTGAATGACGATACATACGAGCACTGGGTGAATTGCAGCAGAAAGAAAGCTTTCGGTTGGGAAATAAGTTACGGGCAGCCCATGTCGAATATTGTAAACTAATCATGAAAGTCAATCTCGCTGCTCAAACGTTGAGCTGTAGAGTCGCTGACGCAATCGAATTTTACTAGACGGTTTCAAAATTGCCGCAATTTGAAAGTCGCAACGGTACAGTGCGGTTTATTCGGTATATCGACTGCATCTTCGATTTTTTAAACATTCGAAACCCGTCGGGAAAGGGGTACAAAAGCTTTACAACGTGAAAATGAGTGAATATGGCGTCCGCAAATATTGAATGAAATAACATACTTACGCGGTCTCAAGTTACCAGACCATACACTCTTAGCGGCTAGCAGTCGTAAGACGGGATTCGTGGGATTTTACTGCCGTTTTATCGTCGATAGAAATATTTGATAGATATGTCAAGCCCCCAAATGCACGTTTGAAGTATCTTCTAACCTACAAACGAAGCCAAGATCACTTGGAATTATTTTTCGCCGCCATACGATCTTGCGGCAGATGGTGTATCAATCCCACAGCAGCACAATTTCACTCAGCTTATAAACGACTTCTAATTCGTCATGAAGTTTCCGTCAGCTCCAGCAACGCCAAACAACTTGATTGTACCGGAATTTTACATGTCTCATCGGGGGTAAAAAAAGTTGCGACGGCTGATCGATTTGATTTGACAGCGTACCGGCAAATCGAAAATGAAATTGTCGAGCATAAATATGGTATCGATCGAGAGGAGGCCGTCAAAAATCACAAAGGCCCGGACATTGTCATTGAAGATTTACAAAATTATGTAGACTTCTCTTGGTCGGTTCCAGAAAACTTGAGCGAGTTTTCAATCCACGCCGTAGGATACATTGCCGGGTTTTTAGTGAGAAAACTTCCTAACATTATTAAGTGTAATGAATGCTTGGCGGCATGCCAAACTGATCGCTCCGAAGAAAGCAGCGTTTTATCGCAATTTGACAGTGGTGTAGGCGTGTAGCCCTAATTATGCAGAAATCTCGTGGTGGTTTAATTATTCCCTCGCAAACAGTTCTGGATATATGTACAACTGTCGAGTCAATGTTGAGAATTGCTTGCCATCGAAATATGGGCAAGCCACCTTCCGAGAAAAATTTCCCGGCAGTTTTAGCAAACAAAGTTTTCCAGCGCGTTGCATCAGAAAAAGAGCGTTTTCCGGAGTTGAAAGAACATTTCCGCGACACCATGCTGCCCGATAGTGGCGTTGATCACTCATACATTTAAAAAAAAATTCATAATAGAGCGGTATATAAGCATCAGATTATTTGCTACTACGAACAATGCCGCTCTATCAGTAACCGGAATAAGCACTCGTCATTTTCTCAACCGTACAATTATATGGAATAACCAATAAAAGTATGTTGCATGATAGCTTAATTTAGAATAGCCTCATAATAGCCTAATGTAAAATAGTAATTCAAAATCGATATTGTTTAGTTAGTATTGAACTGTTATTAGTTGGATATCTTAAAATGACTTTGTTATTATGTATATATTGTAGAAAAAAAGCAATACCAGTACAATGAATAATTGAATAAATAATTTTGAATAATGTTTACTATCCAAGTTTGGGTTTGACATTTCAGTGAGAACATTAAGAGAACATTGTATCGCATTGAAGGGTCGGTTTGTTTATCGGATTGTTCTCTGTCGGTCGAAATAATTGTTAGAGTTTGGGTTTCAATCATCTAGGGTTTCAAAAAATTCCGGAAGTTGGCTGCGGTGGATTAATTGGATATCTGAGAGTCTAAAAATTTTTTTGTATTACATGTGATCTAGATGTGATATTACTGTCAAGTGTTGAGTCTTAAGGAGGATGGAAGGAAATGAGTGTGATTAGTACTGGGTGACCTAGATGTTGGATGTTCAAGTTTCTTGTAAATTTTTGTTTCCCCTGTTGGGATTTATTAGCCAATTAAGTCCTGTTCTTCCCACCTAGGCTGTATGGACTAACCGCCCAACGCCTCCCTATCTTTTCAATAAAAAAAAAATATTCCAGAACATATAGCACTGCCAAAGCCCATATCTCTCTTTATATATTTCAATAAAAAAAATCATTCCAGAACATAACTCCTGTAATCATATAATACGTATATTACTTTTTCAAGAAATATTGTTCATCATCCTTAACGTCTTGAGAAATAAATAAATGCAGGATTTTTATGAACAGCATTTATTTGAAAGCAAACACAAAACATTTATTTATTACACTTCTCGGACGATTTTTAAAAACAGAATTTTTTTGTATCCGACGAAAATTGGCATTATAAACTTGAGAGCCTGTATTGTATTCCTTACGTGGAAAAACACATTTGAATTAGATACATGATAATATCATTTTCAGGAACATTCTTATTATCCAATGTGATGTGTTAAAAAACAATCCGCATTTAAATTGAAACGGAATGAAAATTGAAATTTTCAGAGATGCAAAAACATATTTTTAAATACGTGCATCGAAAAATATATAATATTTACAAATGGCAATTTGACAATTTTAAAATTTTTTTGCGAATAATCTACTGATCATATCTATACTTTCACAAAAGTAAAAATTGTAAAAGTTCAGCTGAGCTGAATTATTTGTATCGCTGCGATGTTAATTATAAGCCTATCAAACCGTCAATGTCATTTGTACAGTTTTTGATTGACCAGTTCTCCTTAAAAATGATAGGAAACTGTGTGATCGCCCGTTTCACATGCCGCTAAACACTTATTGCACTTTATCATTTTTCGCACTTTACGCATCACAAACCCAGCTATATACCCCACAACGTTAATAGCAAACCTGCTTATATCATCAGGTGCTGCCCAAGAAAAATCTAAAAAATGTTGTAAATGTTCGATTACTTCCCCCGTATTTTTTCTCTACCTCTTTATTTTCTTTTTCCCAAAAAGTTGATACATCGTATTGATCTCCTGTTGCTACTTTTTCTCAATCGGTAAGACGTGTAAAATTTTCGTGTTTTCAAGTATTTTTGCCTTGCCTGTACCAACCGCGACGTCGTATCGAACTAACAGTCTTTTATACGATGCAATAAATTGAGCCGCGGAGGGATTTGTATACTTTCCGCCACGAGCTCGTATATGATCGTGAAGAATAGTTCGAGATGATGTCGACTTAATTTATAAGATAGAAGATAGTTAAGAGGTGCATTAGGGGGCTTCAAGTATTGATCAAATATCGATATGCATGACAAAACAGCGGTCTAAAGCCCTATGAAACCGGTTTTACGAGTACTTTCTGCGACAGCAGTATTATCTAGTAATTTTAATTTTCGCAAGTACTCGATTTTGCTCAAAATTCGCGGTTGTCAAGTATGTTCGTTTTCTACTCTCAGTGGACTTTTGTACCCTCTTCCCCACGGGTTACGAACGTTCACAAAGTCGGAGATGATGTCAATACACCGTATGAAGCGAACCGTAGCTTCACTTCCTTTACATTGTGGAAGACGCAAGACTGACCAGCAAAATTCAAAGGCGTCGGTAACACTAGATCTTAAAGTTTGAGCTGCTAAGTTCACTTTCATTATCATTTTTTTATATTCGATTTGACCGGCATGCAATTTATTTGCTCAGCGAAGACCTTTTTTCTGTTGTAACTCAGCCAATGCTCTTATAAAACGCCGTTCAATTTTCCTATTGTCCCCGGCGACCATGACTCCAAATGCATTGAAAGCATTCCGAATCGTAACAGGCATTAACCACAACTTGGATAGTACCTTCTTTGTTTATCGGATGCAGAAAGCATGGCAGAGCATCCGTATTCGCGTGTACTTGTGCGCCTAACTTATTAACTGCTAAAAGATTCACCGATAGCCCGTCCAATGTCAGCGCGACTACTTTAATACCTATATCAGCAAGTCTTATAAAAGTTTTTTTTACTAAATTTTCTTTCGTTTCGGCAGTTATAGAATGGATGAGAAAATAGGGTATCGGTAATTTCCAATTTCTATCTTGTTGCAAAACTTTTCTCCTTGATTTTATCCGTTTCAGCGGGTTTTGTGTTTTTTGTGTTTATTTTTTTTTTTTTTTTGCTTTTTTTGTAGAAAATTCCTGGCCGTACGTTTTCATCTAATATACCCAGTTCAACATACCCTCGGACATTCCCGTTGAGGCTTGTTTGTGTGCCCTTTTTAATTCCCATTCCATCTTTTATTAGTGTACACAGAAATGATTTCCGCGCATTTTTATATTCAGAGCTTTTAATTTCAATGTATATTAAAACACTCTGAAGAAAAACCCGGCTCGGCGTCTATGCTACTATACCAAGATCGAAGAGTGCTAGCTAGGATCCGGCAGTATTAATTGACAAGCTTTCCGAACGTAATCGTATATTTTAGGTGAATAAAAATGGATGGTAATGGCAAAGCGGCGGAGGATTGGGGGGATACTTGCTACGTGTAAGTTTGCCGTTCGTAATATTAGTGTGCATTCGTTTAAAGAGCTCCATAGAAATATCACCGAAGCCTTTGAGCTAATACAACTTATCGGATAATAGTTTCTTGCCTTTTTTTAGATCCGTCACAATGGTTTTCAGAATGTTGCTCTGATTTTTAGCATGATCTCGTTGTTGTTTGTACTTTTTGCAGCGGGATAACAGCATCTTATTCTTATCTATTAGCAATTTAATGCCTCTTTCCTCCTCCTTTTGCGGATGCTTTGCATACGAGTGATCCAACTAGTACGAGTACGTGAGAGGCAAGAAATTTCCCTGAGCGTTGTTATCTGTGGAAACATATCATGGTATAATGGCTTTAATACATTATAAAATTTTTTTAATAATTCGTAAATAATTATCAGACAGTACAATAACAGTTCCGCTTCTAATGGCTTTGAAAATAAATTAAATTTTTCTTAAATTAGTAAATTTTTGTTGGTGTCAGTCATTTAAAAAAAACGTTCCGGAGTGTGCAGCTTAAAATTCAATTCAGAAAATTCTGAATCGATTGAGCTATAGGTTAAAATGACGATTAAAAAAAACTTTCAATTGAAAATTTTATAGGGTAGCCACTAAGAAGAAAATTCGTAAACATCACGCCTTAGTCCTGGCGCTGCAGAGGAGGTTTCGTATGCAAAATTTCATTTAAGATGTCGAAAGCTGGAACTAGGATTAATCGAAAGAGTTTTTTACCCTGATTAAGCACATATAAATTAAATTGGGATAGCGGTGGTACTTTTTGTTTAATTAACAATAGAAGTAAAAATATTAGATTTCTTTAATTTTGAAATGTTTCTCCCGTTAAACAAATAATTCTAAGCCTATTTTATTCTTTCAAATTTTTCGATTGCGGCCACGGATCTTCCCATATCTTTAAATTTAGTTTAAAACCGCGGAAGAGCCGTACGACCCTCGACTTTGGCTCAGTTGATCAATTATTAAGGTCACACTTGTCATTTTTTTACTATAGAACGTACAGAAGAATAATGTAAAATTAATTTACACCTAAGACATTGCTCGGCGGTGGTGCATTTTGTGGTAATTAATTATTGAAAGTTGATACACCTACAGTTTCGTCCTTATAGCTTTTTTTAAAAAATACTTCAACCAAAAAATGTAGAGTAACAAAAACGAAATTAAAAAGGTTCTTTAAGACAACGCGACTTTTGAACGGTTTTTGAGATTTAAGCGTTTTGAAAAAATAGAAATTTATTTTAAGCATTTTCATACGGAGCAGCACTGCGATCCTGCTGTGTCACATGTATTCGACGAGAATGCGCGGTTGTATATAGACGGAGAAAGAGGTTAACATATATCTCTCTGTCTTACTTACATGGCATAGAGAGCCGGGCCCAGGCGTGATTTTTACGAATTTTCTTCTCGGTGGCTACCCTATAAAAATTTTAATTAAAAGTTTTTCAAAAATCGTCATTTTAACCTATAGCTCGATAGATTCGATCGAATTTTCTGAATCGAATTTTGAGCTGCACACTCCGGAACTTTTTTTTTTTTAATTTGTTAATAATTTTCGATGAAAAATTGACAAAAAATCGACTCTTTAACGTACAGATCAATCGATTCAGAATTTCCTGAATCAAATTTTGAGCTGCGGACTCCGGAACGTTTTTTTTTCCAATTATTTCTTTATAATTTTCGATGGAAAATAAAAAAAAATCGACTCAAAAGTGCAGCTCAATCGATTCAGAATGTCACCTCTGTGAAGTGAGCCCCCCCCCCCCCCCCCCCC